>QOCX01006647.1:0-11073 GCA_005959815.1 Sarcophaga bullata
AGAGAGAGATCCTTGGTGGAAACGTTTGCCGTGGTCGTCAACTTTAGGGGGGATCCTTGTTAGAAGGCTTGCAATTTTGGTCTTGCAACTGATGAAATTTTTACGTGGTGGGTTCCAAGCCCTACGCAACCAACCCAATTTATAAGCGTCCAGGGGGATTGGACCTTCGCTGGCAACGCATTGAGTTAACATCTAGCGGGTGCTAGAATAGCCAATCCAGGAGGGGCCACGAGGAGGGCTGCCGTGTCAACTTGAACTGCCAGCAAGACAAGGATCGCCCTGGTGGTCCGGGTGGTCGCCATGTTTACCACAGTCAGAAACTTTACCTTGTTTGCATGCAAACCATCCCTCCCAATTTAATTTTATATCTTAAAACTAATTAAATATCTTAAAACTAATCTTACATTGTCGCAGCAGTCATCGTTATGGAGCTGATAGGGGGTTGGTTTTCCTTTTCTATATAGATATACTTGGGAAACCTCCTCTATACCAAGGTCTGCACGCAAATAGTTCTTATTTCGCTGATGATTCAGTTGTTTTTACCAATGTATTTGGGGTGAGTTCCTCCGGGAATCTTCCTATTATAAAGCCTGTGGTGTTTGTTTATAGGAATGTCCTTTCTTTTCCCAAGGAGTCGGGCACCAGTTTAGGCACGCTGGGCGCGAGTTAAGGTACGTTAGGCGCCAGTTAAGGTACGTTGGGCGCCAGTTAAGTAACGTTGGGCACCAGTTAAGTATGTGTAAGTTTCTGTTTATAAAAAAATATAAACGTTATTGTTCAATCCTTAAGTTGCAACTAAATTTAATTCTAGTTTTTAATTAAAATGAAACTTAAAATAAAATATCTAAAATTGTTTAGTAATCATAAATAACACGCGCAGTTACTGTTTTGCAACTTAATAAGTTGTTGACCTGTTTTCACCGTCTGCAGCAGCGTCAGCATATTAATTTATTGTAAAATGAGGAGAATCAATTTTGTTTGTGTTAACATATATACAATGCGCTATACTATATAGTGCATCCTACATTTACAGAGTCACTTCTATTTTTTAGATATCTCTTAAAACATTACTCCAATTTTGTTATGTAATTCTTAATTAAATTATGTAAAAGTGCGGCAGTGAAAATATAATTTTTGCGCTGAAATTTGATTTGGTAATCAATCATATATAAAAAATCTGATACATAATAGTTGTATCATAATAGTTGTATCATAGTAGTTGTACCTTTCAATATTATCTAAGGTAATATTTGTCCGATTTTATCAAACAAAGTGTCAAACTCTTCACAAGAGAATGCACTTTAAGAATGCCAATATTTATTTTATTATATTTTTTAATTAACTTTTGCAATTAAGAATGGCCAAACTTAAAGAAGTAAGAAAAAATCACAAGTCTACCCCACTAAAACTCATAACATATATGTTTGACCAATATGTTTTGTATCCCCTTTCTAAAAAACTTTTGCTTTCAAAACCGATTCACAAATACTGACATTCATACATAATTGGTCATTACAACCCTTTAATCAGGATTACGACCTAGTTTCGCACACGACTTATGTTGTGTGTGTTAATTTTTATATATGAGTGGCGGGACCTACAGTTTATAGTCGACAACGGACGACAGATTTTTGAGAAACTTTCCATGGCAATTTTATTTGCTCTCAGAGTTTTTGCCAGGAATAACATTGTTTAAAATTAAAATGTTAAACAAAAGCTACAAAAACAAAATAACGGACTTGTTTACTTTATTAACAAATAAACAAAAATAAAACAACAACATCAGTATCACAAGAAAAGGAGGAATAAACAAATAAACAGCAAACAACAACAACTCTGAAGGGACGAACGTAAACAAGATACAAAAACAGCAAAGAAGGAAGTATGTATGAATGTAAAGAACATGTTTAAACAATGTGTTTACATTCATAGAATTCTCGTGAAGGCGAAGACCAGAACGCCTACGAGACATCCACTAAAGCCGCTACGCAGCTGAGTTTAGGTCTAACACTAGATTATGAAAAAAGTATTTACTCATTTGATCATGGACTATACGTTCAAAAGTCTTAAACAGGAATGACAGTATCGCAATTCGTCTCTTCAAACGTACCGCGTCTTCACAGTCTGATGAATCTTCTTGAAGCCGAATGTTCGTGGTTTCGCCTTCTCGATGTCTCTAATAATGTAAACATCGTTGCTTCATTATTGTTGTTTGTGTATTTTGATTACATTTATTCTTGGAGTTGTATTTTTGCTTACTTGTTTTCCATTTTATGGTGGTGTTTGTTGGTACATTTTTGTTTACTTGTAAAAGCAAAATACCAGCATCTAGATTTTTCTATTTTCGTAACACTGCCGCCCACTGTTCGTCCCGAATAGGCTCATTATCTCTTCTCCCATATTTCATATATCCTGTACACAACATTGCTTAGTCTCTTAATTATCTTAAAGGTCCATCCCAGCTGGTTTGTAGCTTGGGAGATAATCCCTTCTTATGCTTTGGGTTGTAGAGTACAACCAGCTGTCCCTCATGGAAGCCTTCCGTATTTGCTGCACGCTCATACCTGACTTTCATTCTATTATTTCTAACCACACATTGTGTGCGCACAAATTCATGAAGTTCATTTAGACTTTTCTGTTTTCCATCGTATTTGGCACCCCTCTCTGTGGCGGGCTTAATCCCAAACTCTAAGTCACCAGACAGTTTTATCTCAGTTCCAGAAATAACCTTGGCGGGTAATCTAGATGATGAATCATGGACCGCAGATCGGTACGCCAGTTGAAATCTCGGAATGTGTTCATCCCAATCCTTTCGTTGCTCGCTCACTACTTTCCGCAAGTATTCCTCCAGGGTTCGATTAAATCGTTCCATCATTCCGTCAGATTGTGGGTGAAGCGGAGTCCTTCGATTCTTCTTAATACCGTATACCTCATACATTTCCTTGAATACAGCTGACTCGAAATTTTGCCTTGATCGAAATGTAGCTCTATTGGAACGCTGTAGCGGCATAAACAGTTTTTTCACTAAAACATTAACGATTGTGTTCGCCTGTTGATTGGGTATGACATACATTTCCTGCCATTTGCTGAAATAATCCATCCAGCTCGAAAGGTGTGTCCGAGTTCCACTGTTGCAGCTGTCCTCGACTTCTTCTTACTGGACCTTTAGCTGCAATACACTGGGTACAGTTTGCTATTCAATCCGCCACTACTTGTTGAAATCCAACCCAATAAAAACTTTGTTTTGCTTTTTCCAGCGCCTTTGTCACCCCAAGGTTTCTTCCTTCATTTTGGAGGGATGCGCTACTATTAAGTTGCATGAGGTCTTGCCATCAGCGCTTTCCCAATGACAATATAAGCACCCGTTTATCAATTTTTAGCTGTTCAATATGCTTTTATGAGAGGACCTTCTGCTGATATTTCATTTCGGTTAGTTTGTTTGTCCCCTCCTCAGCTGCTATAATCTTCGCCAATATTGGGCCACTTCTTTGTGCTTCAAACCAGGCTTCGATCTGCTTTAGCTTGATAACAATAACGGAATCGTCATCTGATTTTTCATCGTCGTCCTCCCGTTTTGTGAAAAATAAAAGTTTCTGATTCCTTATGCCGGTTTGTTCTTTCGTTTTAGTCGTTTTCATTGCGTTTTCATTTCATTAATTGTAAACCTTTGTCTGCCGCTGCAGCAGTCAATGATGTACGTGTGGTCTTTCTATTGGTCACATTTTTATCGGAAGACTGTTGGTTTCCAGACGACCTTTTGCGTAGCGCTTTGTAGTGTCTTTGGAAATGACCGCCCTTTTTATAGTTAAACATTCAAGTTTGGCCTTTTGTCCGTTTTCTTCCAAAACTTGCTCAAACATCTCTTTAAATATATTTAAAAGACATTCTTTTTCCTCGACTTTTCGCACTTTTCTTACTTGCGGTTTAGTAAACGTGCGAGCGGTATCCTGGGCTATCCTCTCCAAACGTTGTCTTATGTGTAGAACATACCGCTAATTTTTGTCAGAGTCGCGTGTACCATCTAAAAACGATCCGGTTTTAAAATTATCTATCAATGGGTGGTTTTCTCCTGAGTATGTAAGCTGCACTAATCTCTCAATCTGAGAAGCCTTTTGCGCTCGGCACGTTAACTCCATGCGGTACAGCTCTCATTGTAGTCGTCGCCGAATTTACGCTGTAATACCACCATTAAGTCGCTGTAGTTGTTAATGCAGCTGGCTGTCTTGGTTTAGCGCCAAAATTAATCCCATCCGTTTATTATGGCTACTGTGTCGAATTGGAATTTCAATACGGATAGGGGTGAGCTACCAACAAACGAAGATGTTTTTATTCTGCCGGTACCTTCTAATACGATTCGCACTGGTTCCGGTCGCTGGCTCTGGAGGTTGCTGATCTTCTCCTCCATTATAACGAGTTTTCCTTGAACGTTTTGCAAATTTCGTGTCAACGGTCTTTTCTAAATTTGATACCTTTTCCTCGACACTAGTAATTCTTTTGCTGACCGATTCCTGTATTTCCTGCAGCTTCTCTGCTGTCGCCTCAAGTTTCTTTTCAACTTTTGACAAAAATTTTTGGTTTGCTATTTGCATCTTTTGATGATCTTTCAAATGGCCTTTGGTTTGCTGCTTGCAGTTTTTGATTTTCGGCTCTAGAAGCTTCGTGTGCATTAACAAATAAACGAATCTCTGTCAATACTGCTGGGGGTTGCAAGGGCCTGTAACCTCGTTCCTGCTCGTGTTCGAAATAGTGAGTATCGCTATCAATGCCACGCTGCCGAAGTTCTTCCCTTAACCGCTTTTGGAGTTCATTCCTCGTGCCCGCTGTTGATAGTCCTCTCCTATTAACCCAACTCTCGTTTCAGCCGATCCACTCTTAGTTCGAAGAATTTCATTTTTTTTTTAATATTTATTTATTTATTTTATTTTTTAAATTTTGAAATCCACTTGACACCAATTGTTACGTTTTTACCTTCTTAAAACGTTTAAAATATGAGATTGAAAATTGCAAACAAAATAAAAATTAAGTTTGTGTTTAGTGTAATTAAAATTCTTCGTTGTTCGAACAATTTTGTGTGCCACTGTTCACAACTTGATCTAACCACAACAATTGCTTTGTTTGTTATTCCTCTGTTTACACCCTTTTCATAAACAATAACAATTACTAGACAATTGTTCGACAGATCCAATCCAAGACTGAGTGAACTTTTATGGACCATTGGTCTGCTTTGCCTTGCTTTTTATATGGCAACGAAAACAGTCTGATGAATATTCTTGAAGCCGAATATTCGTGGCTTTGCCTTCTCGAGGTCTATAATAATGTAAACATTGTTGTTCCATTATTGTTGTTTGTTCTCATTTATTCTTGTAGTTATATTTTTGTTTACTTTTAATGTCAAACGATGTAAAGGCAAAACACCAGTATTTAGATCTTTCAATTTTCGTAACAATATACATATATTATGTAGTCAAGGATAATCTTTAGAAATCTTGGATGCATTTCATCATAGTCAGTTGCATTTGATTTAATAATCCGAAACGATTCAAGCAAATCCAAAAGTGTAATGTTCGAAAATTGAAAACCATTGTCGTTCAGATCAGAAGCATTGCTTTGATTCGTAGAGTTGTAGTAACAAATTTCAAATTTAGGCATATTTTGATTATAACATTCACTTGGCGGCTCTTATTTCATAATTGACTCTAAGTCTGCAATTTTTAAAAATCTCCTCAAGTTCCGGAATGCTGTACTGTTATAGTGTGTCCCACTATTCCCTTAATTGTAGCGTCTACAATATTCCATTAACATAATATAACTTTAACTATAACTAACTATAACTTTGTTAATTGTATTTTTTTATGTGCATTTCCTCTATCAAATATCAAAAAATGCAACAATTAACAAAATACACCAGACAAATTTCTTAAGAATTATTATGTAAACATTTATTATATTAACTTTATTAATTGCATTTTTATGTGCATTTCCGCGATCAAATATCAAAAAGTGCAACAATTAACAAAATGTACCAGACAAATTTCTTAAGAATTATTATGTAAACATTTATATTCATTTTTATAGCTGGATTACAACAATGCAGCAATAAACAAAATAATAGTATTTAAGAAAGTATAAAATAAAGAAAGACCGCTTTTTGTTGACTAAACTTCAACCATTGGTTTTATTTTTTTGTTGCTCCTCGTAACGGAGAAAATAAGTGGTGCAGTCGGTAGGATCCCGGGTATTCTCGCAGTTTTTTTTTTAATAAAAGAAAAAGGGGAAACGGGAAAAAGGGTGTAAAGATATATCCTTGAAAATAAAAAACAAAAAAACAAAAACAGTAAAGAAAAGGATAAAAGGATTTATCCTTATCAATACTAAACACACAGAAGTTCATACAAATGCCAGGATATAAAGATATATCCTTACAAAAATAAAAAGTGGAGAAAAGGATAAAAGAATTATCCTTATCAATACTAAAAACACAGAAGTTCATACAAAAGCCAAGAGAAAAAGATAAAAAGATTTATCCTTATCAAAGACACAGAAGTGGAAAATTAATATAAAATATATTCATATGAAAGCCAGGATATAAAGATATATCCTTATAAACCCAAGTTAGTGGAAAGTGACAATTCACCAGTCAAGCCAACAAACTTCAACCCAATACGTCCTAATCAATTTTAAACTCAGCAGAAGAAACGCAGAGCCAAGCAGACAACGGTATTAGAAAATAAGAATTTAACTTAGTTAACTTTATTAATGTTATTAAATGTATGTAACTGAAAAGATAAGTATTGAGGCAGAAATTGAAAGAAAATTACTATATACGTCCATAGAAAAAGAATTCAAAAAGTTACAAGAATTCCTACATAAAATACGCTTGATAAAAATTAAGACAAAGAAAATTTATTTAAAATATAAGACTAAAAGAGAAAAACGTATTCGTGTATAAAATTTTTTTCCCCTCTCTCTATTTAAACAAATCTTAAAACTAAAAACTAAAAATGGCAGTACAGGCTGAAGGCCCAATGAACAGATTAACTATAGACCCTTTGAAATACCTAAACAGCTTACCTGAATTCTATGGCGATTCAAAAGATTTACAGACGTTCAGTACACTCATTGACAGAATATACCCACCCTTACGAACATATGACGAATTGCATCAATTACTTTTTTCTGACCTAATAAAATCAAAACTCAAAGGAAAGGCAAGGCAAGCAATCGAAATAAATTGTCATGTTATTTCTTGGACAGATGTTAAGAATATATTACAGAATAATTTTGGGGACAGACATTCCTGCGAAGAACTTTTTGAAGAACTGGGAAGGGTGACTTTTAGAACAAATACCTTAGATTTCTATAACGATGTGAAAACCAAGTTACACAGATTGAATAACAAACTAGTAGTCATTCTAGGAGAAACCGAAGCAACTAGAGAGAGTGCGATGAATAACAAAAGCACCGCCATTAGAACAGGCTATGGATATACTGTTTGAAGCCGGGTACGCACGTATTGGGAACGGTCCAAAATTTAAAACTTATTCAAATAGTAGGAATAGCGCACAATATAGGAACCCCCAACAACCACTCCAAAACCACAGAAAGAACTTCCAATCAATGCCCCAAAATAACGGAAGAGGCTATCAACAACCATTCCAACACCCCCGCCCATATCAGCAAACAAACCCACAAAATCCCAATCCTCAGAATTCCCCATTCCACAGATCGAATTTTAGAAACCAACCTGAACCTATGGACATAGAAAAAATGGAAGTAGCTGAAAATTTTCAGGAATCAGCCTCAAGAATAAATTACCATTTATAATAATAAAAACAAAGATAGGGTTTATAAAACTTATAATAGACACAGGCGCAACAAATTCAATTTTAAATCCGGGGATTTGTGACCCGAAAAGAATTCACGCAACCAACCCGCTTTTAATTAAAACTCTTCAACATAAAACTTACGTTAATGAAAAAGCTCTAGTACCTATTTTTGAAGAATTTAGTGACATTGGAACAAATAACACACTAGAATAAAATTCCATAATTTTTACGACTAATAAACGCCTGTATTGATTATAAAAAAAAAAAGTATTAACCATCGGTAGCAAGAAACTAAAAATGCACTTCGAAAATGAAAACTTAAATAAAAAAGGATAATAGCACACATATAATTCCGACCTAATATATTATAAGGAAGAAAACGACCGAAATATTTAAAGAGAGGGTATTTTAAATGTAGAAAATGGAGAAGTAGAGATAAACTTGTTATCTGAAAGTAATCGCTTGACTACGCATAAGGTAGATCATGAGAATTTCAGCATAATCGAAAATAAAAAATGTAAACCATTGAGTGATCAAATCAGAATAGAACAATTAAACCCTGAAGAAAGATCACAATTATAAATAGATATCATAATATTTTTTACCAGGAATCTGATAGACTTTCATTTATTTCCGCAATAAAACATAAAATTAGGACTACAAACAATATACCCATATTCTCAAAATCATATAGATACCCATACGTACATAAAAAGAAGTTACAGATTAAATCTAAGAGATTTTGAAAAAATAACATAATTAGAAATAGTAATTACCCATATTCTGCTCCAATTTGGATCGTATCAAAGGAGGCCGATGCTAGTGGAAAACCAAAGTCGAGACTCGTAATCGACTGTCGTAAACTGAACGAAGTAACGATCGATGACAAGCTTCCTATCCCAAATACAGAGGAAATACTTGAAAAATTGGGAACAAGCCAATATTTCACTACACTCGATCTAGCAAAAGGTTTTCACCAAATTGTGAAGATATTCACAAAACTGCATTTAGTGTTGAAGGAGGACACTACGAATTTCTGCGACTGCCTTTCGGTCTGAAAACAGCTCCTGCAACATTCCAGAGATTTATGAATAATATACTCCAAGATTACATAAACAAAATTTGTTTAGTCTACCTGGACGACATAACCATATTTTTAACATCCTTATAGGAACAGTATGCAGCGCCAGGTTTCCGCATCTCGACATCCACAAGGCCACTTGCATGTCCCCTGATCGATCAACATCCAACCAGATCGATCATATTGTGATTCACGGAAGGCACATTTCCAGTATACTAGATGTGCACACATTTAGAGGTCCAAACATCGACTCGGACCACTATCTTGTCGAAGCCGAGTTCCGAGTGCGCATTAGTGCCTCGAGGTCTGCGCGCTTTAGTACGCTGCGAAAGCTGGACGTTAAGAAGCTGCGATCACAAAGGACAGCTGAGGCGTTCTCCGCTCAACTCTCAGATAAGCTCCGTCGTTCCTTATCTAATCTCAGCGACATTGGTGGACTGTGGGCCAACATCTCCCACTCCTTGCGCACTACTGCGGAAACAGTCCTTGGTTTCGAACGCCCACCCCAACGAAATCAATGGTACGATTGCCGCAATGTCTGAGCTCAGTATATCTGCGAAGCTGTGCAGAATGCCGTTGAGCAATTCCTGCAGCTCCGTCAAGGTAGGAATGTTATCATGTGACCTCTCCAACTTCGTCATGGAGAGTGTTTTGCGAAAGGCGGCAGTGCATCGTAATGGCACTATCTTCCATAAAAGTGTCCAGGTGCTTGCTTACGCAGACGACATTGACATCATAGGGCGTACCAAGTTAGATGTTACTGCTGCCAGTAAATGAGGGCAAAACTAAGTATATGTTATCGACAAGTGGAGAAGTGCGGCGTACTGATTCTCAGATTACGGCCGATGACTATACTTTTGATGTAGTTGATGAGAAATAAAACAATTATTCTTTTGTTTATTTCGTCAAAATAAGGAAAATTTTATTTTGTTTTAAAAAGTGTTTGAATTTATTTTTCTTCCCGTGACTTTATTCGCGTGCGTGATCTCTTACTTGTACCAAAGGCGAAGCTAAAGTAAAGTTGTAACAAATGTTTTAAATATAATGAACCAAAAAAATCAATGCTTTCTCTGCTTAAGTTACAGCGTATAAGAGAAATAAGTACAAGAAAAGAGTAACAAAGCAATTACAAAGTAATGTAAAACAATAGCTACAACAACAATGTAGTTAATATAAGGCACAAATATGATTGGAATTTAAGTACCGTAATCTCGTATGATGCTAAAATATGTATTAATATATTTAGTATTATTAAAGATCATGCAGTGAAGATAAAAAATCTAGCACACACAATATGTTCCTCAACATCCCGCGCCGCCTGAAACATGGTTTCAGAATACAGGTAGCTTTACTAATGTGGTGATTGGCCTTGTTGTCTCACCATGTTGAGTTTAACCACACGAACATTACCATCATGTTGCCAGGTACGCCTTGATTACCTTAGCCATTAGCCATTTTGCTGGGGGTTGATGTTTCTCTTTTACTAGAACCAAATTGCCTTCTGCTAAATTACTCTGCGCCTTGTTCCATTTTGGTCGCTGTTGCAAGGGAAGTTAGGTATTCCTTATGCCACCGCAGCCAAAAACCTTGAAACATGTTTTGCACATGTTGCCAATAGCCAAGTTTATTAACGGGGTACGTCTGCAAGATCGCCTTCTGGCACTGAAGTATATGGACGTCCAATCAAAAGATGTGCAGGAGAGTGATAGCCAAATTCAGTATCTGGGACAGAACCAAGCGGTCTCGAGTTAACCACTGCCTCGACTTGTGTCAATTAACGTATGCATCTGCTCAAATGTTAACTCTGTGTTTTTGATTACCCGTCTAAGATGCAGTTTCACTGATCGTACTGCTGATTCCAAATTCCGCCCCAATGGGCGCTATTTGGTGAATAAATGTCCATTGTATTCCGTCTTCAGCTAAAGATGCGGAGACAATTTCGTTATGGGCTTGTGACATGAGTAATTTGTGCATGATCACTCCAGTTGTCTAGAGGCGCCAATAAAATTTCTCCCGTTGTCACTATATATTAGACGACATTTTCCTTTTCTTGCAGTAAATCTTCTTAGGGGAGCAATAAAGCATTCTGTACTCAAATCGATTACAAGCTCTAAATGGATAGCAGATGTAACGAGACAAACAAATAGGCAAATATATCCCTTTGAC
>QOCX01006650.1:0-11072 GCA_005959815.1 Sarcophaga bullata
AAAAATAAGGCAGTCCTGCCTTTAACAGGCTCTAGTTAAAGGTGGTTATCGAAAAAATCCTGGTTTTATCCCCTTTTACTAGGCAACAAAAAAAAAAGCAATACAGCTTTACAACAACAACAACAACATTTTTCTTTACATTTTAAGGCTCAAAGAAATCTAGAAATGCTTTAGGAAATTGCACAAAAAGAGAAACTAAATAGCAAAAGTATATAGAAAAACAGGCTTAAAACAAAATTAAATAGGGAAAAAACAAATACAACAACAGCAACAACAACACACAACACAGAAATATGTGCAATGCATTCGAGTTCGACGTCTTTTGAAGAGAGAATCATCATCATCATCTCATCTCTACTGTACACTGTGTCAAGCGTGACGACGAAGGAAAAAAAAAAGTGAAATAAAATCAAAAACAGAAAATAAAAAGAAAAACAAAAAAGAAATCCTCAAAATGAAATCATGTCAACAAAAAAAACAAGCAAAAAAACAACAACAACAAGTCTAAAGGAAAAACATAAAAATGAAAATCCCCCTTTTTACAGAAAATAGAAAAATCTCTTCCTTTTGCATATCCACACACGCTCTCTCTCTCTCTCTCAGCTCTCTCTCTTCTCTCTCTCTCTCTCTCTTCTATGCATTTATTAATGCAAATAATGTTTTTGATTTTGTTTTCTACTTTGCCACCCATACATACAATTAACTTAAAAGTAACAGCAACAAAAACAAAAAAAACAAAAAAAAAAAAATAATAAGTAGAAGGAGAAGAAGAAAAACAAAAAGCAAAGCAAAGAAATTAAGCAAAGAAATAAAAAGAGAATTTTTGTTTTTGTTTTTGTTGTAGCAAATAAATGCAAAAAGAAAGTTCATGCTTAACAAACACTCATGCTCACACTTACACTTACATTTACACAAGTGCTCATAGAAATAATGCCTATAAAATTATGCGATGCATATGTATGTGTTGCATATGTATGTGTAAGTAAATGTGGTGACATTTAAAAAATAAAGAAAGTAAAATTATACTCAAGTACACACTACTTCAACATCCTTCCCCTCTACTATGCATGTGCATTGTGCACTTATCTACGTTATACGTCTGTATATGGTATGCCTCCGCATGTGTCCTGTGTGCATGTACATGATTGTAATGGCAACATACATATACTAGTTAAACATGTTTTAGTGGAATTGTATTTGTTGTTGTTTGTTTTTTTTTTGCATTCTCTTTACATTCATTCATAATGAATGTGTTTTGCTTTTTTAAAACAATGACATCCCATTGGGGACGCTCTTTAAGGCCGTTTGCAGTATTTATTCATAAGTTTTGTTTTTGATTTTTATTTTCTATTTCATTGCAAATAAAACAAAAAACTATACCGGGAAGAGAAATAACAATAATAGGTCAGGACTTCACAACTACCATATACAGTATAATAATGGCGAGAATATTCTATGGCGTAAATAAGGCATTAAAATATTTAATATTGGACAGGTTTTTTGTTAAATTTTAATTTAAGATTTAATTTATTGAAAATCAATTTCAAACCAGGAGAAATTTTCTACAAACTAAGGTCTGCACTCAGGGAATGTACTCTACTCACCCATAGTATTGTTTGATATCATCTATTAAACAGCTTACAAAAGGCAGCAAAGTGGTGGTAGAGTGCTGTAAATACTTGTGGTGGATAATTCCGTTTCTTTTTCTGATGATCGGTGTTGTAGTATTGCTATCACTCCGTGTTCTTAAAAAACCACAAATCCGAGATCAGCAATGAGCATTCAAAAAGATGAGTGAATCGTATCATACTCATAATTTCTGATACTTATATTATTTTAATATCAATACTCATACTCATACCATATTCAAAGTTTGAAGTACGTATCATACTCATACTTAACACTACGCATGATGTTGTTGATTTCGACTCTCCATGACACAACATAAACAAGATCACCAAATAAGTATGATTTGAGTACGAACACTACAATACTCACTAGAAGGTTGTGTGTTCGCTCTGTTTGCTGCTCTGTGTTTTTTGCTTGTGTGTCTTTTTTCTTTTGTTGTAGATGCAACAATAACGAATACGAATCACTCGAATCATTCAATTAATGAGTATTCTAAGTATTTTTTTTTCTAAATTTATGAATCTGTATGAGTATGTGCATGAATCAAACATATTTCGAATGGTAATGAGTTCGATAGCAACGTTATACTCATACTCATTGTAACTTGTACTTATAAATCAACGTTCTATGATTACTAGTGAGTACGAATGAATCAGAGTACGGAGTAGTTAAATTTCAATATTGTTGACTCATTCATCCTCAAAATTTCATGAATACTTATGAGTAGCGAAAAAGTAATTCATTGCTGATCTCTGCCACAAATTTAACGGACTACAACAGATCAGCCTCTTGTAGGTCGCTATAAGTCTAGTAGGAGTGTTCTGACTTCAAATCTCAGCTTTTGGCATCTAGAAATAAAGGAAAAAATATGTCTCAGCAACTTGCTCTCAACAACCTTTTTGGACAAAATCTCTGAGAGTAAATAAAGTTGGCTCATATCCTATCATTATTTCAGAAACAAAGTTGAACAGTATATCCGGCCACTCATGGACGAAATTAATACCTTCAACTTATGTTGATGTGAGAAGCTAGGTTGTAATCCTGACTAAAGGATTTTAGTGGTTAATAAAGTAAGTAACACACCAGAATATCGGATGAGAATTAAGTGCACAATCTTCATACATGCAGTCATATCTACTAAACTGTAGCTCCACTGTGGCTTTTAGGCAAAAGAGCTTTACTTCGTAAGGTAAAGTTTCTCTCTTTTGGCAAATTTTTTTGCTCTCAATAGAGTTGCTCAGTAATGAAATATGGTACTGAATTAAAACTTCCCAGCCCCAAAAAAAAACCCAATCAAAGCTGCAAGAGAACTCACTTTGTTGTGATTGGAAACAGCAACTATTCTGTTGCTAAGCTGTGAGTTGATATCAGAAACGAGCGCTTTGCTAGGTTGTAACAGTCCAGAATGATAACTTTCTTGTTTTAAACTCCATCTAACACTCAAGGATGACATAAGAGTAAAACGGTTTGGTGACAAATACATCAGGTTCCAACACAACACAAGACAAGTCTTTTATGAAGCGACTTCATTCTCACTCCACACAATCCATCTAGAAGTTGCCTGATGTTTTAGGAAGAAAAAATAAAAAATTAAGACCATTTTTAGGAGGAAGGAATCGGATCCGGAAGTAACTCTCACAGAGAGTATTGTTTACAAACAACAAAGATGGCAACCCTGTCATACCAGAACCTGTAACAATAGGGTAATTGTTTGACTGACTGAAATACCTGATTAAAGAAACTGCAGCACAGTAATAAAATAATAAGAAGAGCCTTCTGTTTCTTATGGGAATGAAAAGTGAAGTAAGTGAACAACAACAATTCAATAAACCATCATAGCGACCAACATAGACGACTTTAAGGAACGTAAGTGAAAAATCAATTCAATAACCTAAAAGCCTCACAAATAACTTTAAGGAACGTAAGTGAAAAACCAGTTCAATAACCCAGAGAGCCTTTGCTTCTAACACTGATGGGGTTTTTTTACCCTAAGAGCTGTACATTAAGCCTGTTTAGATGCAAAGTTTAGATGCCTTTGATTGATTAAACTGAATCAAATTAAAAAAACACCAAAATGGAATAAGAAGTTTAATAATCACCTTGTCGTGTGCCAATTTAAGCTTTCAAGTCACTTGTGAAATCTCTGAACATGATTTTCTTGTTAAATCTTCTTTCAATTCCATGACATTTTACTGTGCTATGCTGATGGTAGTATCTTCAATAAATTTTCTTTACACTCCCTCATTTGGCATTCAATCAAAGAATTATTTAAGTAGACATTCTTTTTTTTAATGTTTCCAAGTGATTTCTCCTTGAAGATGTCGTATTCTAGTAGGTAGTGTGTTGGCTTCTTAGCCGTGAGGTCTGCGTATGTCCATTTTTATACATAAGTGGTGGGTCCTACAGTTTTCAAGGCCAACACGGACGATAGATTTCAAATTTTATTTTGCTCTCCAGAGTTTTTGCCAAAAATCTGCTAAGAGGAAGTCGCCCATGAAATATATTTTCTAATTTCCTTTGTTGAAATGTCTGGCATTGGGTTTGAACCGTGGCCCATTCTAATATTCAACACACTACCTATTAGACTAGAGTGACTTCCTTTGCGTTCGTTTAAAGGATATCTAGCAGAACTCCCACCTTATTTTCTTTGATTGTTATCATTAATCTAATCCTCTTGTAAAAACTTATTGATGTGTTAAACTGGGTGTTCATTTTCTTAAGAGATAAAGTTGATTGGGCTTCGTATGATGTTCGATATGTACACACAGAGAAACTGAAACTAAGCAAGAAAATGTAAGGGAGGAGATACTGAGGAACAGGTCTGTATTCCTTTAAAGCAAAGAAAAGTAGAAACTGTTGTCAAGCATCTGCTTAAATTAGAATTTAAAAATGAATTAAAAAATTACTCAAGCAAGCGTTTAGGCCGAAATAGCTGAAATAATTCATTCCTAGAACACTTACTTGCTTTTGTTTTGCTTACTTTTTCATAGCGACCTGAATTCCATTCTTTTTTTTTAATTTTAAAAAATTGTGTTGTTTGAAGTAAAATTCTTTAAATTCTTTCTTTTAAGCCGTTGTTATTGCCTTTATTCTGCACAGAAATGCAGAATATCACTGTCAACCAACATGTATTCCGCATTTCAACACACATGTTCGTTGTTTTCTTTTCGCTCTCTCTCTCTTCTCTCTCTTTTTTTTTTTTTTTTTTTGTCTCAATGTTAAGCGTAATAATTATGCGAAATTGTTAGAAAAGCAAAATAAATTCGCTTCAATATGTTTGTGTGACTCTTAACCCCCTTAAAGCCCTGAACCTAAAAGACCCAACAAGCCAATCCAACCTTAAGTGTATGTATGTATGTTATGTATGGTAATGTCAAAGAGTAGGAATTATGATAAATTATAAATAAATTAACATTATTTTCCACTTAACACGGACTGTGAGAATGAGCAAAATTTCGTAATTTATTCAAACGCAAGAGCATCAAGATCACACACACACACACATACTCCTTAAACACATACGCATTACATACTCGTTGATTTAAAACTTAATTGTAAAAAAATGTTCACACACACTTCTATACATTTGCAATTGTGTAACAGATTGTTGAAAAGAATTAAACGAGAAAACAAAGAGAGAGAGAGAGAAAGAGAGAGTGAAAAACAAGAAAGAAAAAAAAAACACACACATGAACTTAAAATGTGCAACACTTTCCTTCAACGCCCAGAACATTTACGAGAGGCATTACCAACATAACCAACAGCCACAATAAAAAAAAGGACTTGTACGGTACTTTAAAACACATACATACATACACACTTACATATATCCTCATATGCAGCAGACACTTATTCATGTTCAAACGTGTGTGATTGCTTATACGCACCAATACCAATCCTGCCATACAACATGAGAAAAAAATTGGCTTTAAATTTACGCAAACAACAGCATTGTAAACTCTTACACGCAGGCTTTAAACACACATGCACATACACATACACATACACAAACGTTATACAGCATCAGATCTAAAAGTAACAACATCTCTTGCAAAAAACGAAAAGAAAAACCGAACGACAGAATGTCAAAAGAATAAAAACGAACCGAAGACATACACATACACAGTCTGTCTATAAAGGAAAGAGAAAAACAGCAACAATTTGCAATAACCCAACGCAATTTTTAATACACAGTTAACAATGAACTTCTGGAAATTTATTTTTTACGAAATCAAATGTTTTGCTGGGTTATTTATTTACAGGAGGAAAAAAAAGGAAAAAAACAACAACAGAACAGAAGAAGAATACGAGTTCAACGGAATGCAACTTTAAAGAGAAATTAATATCCTTAAAACTCCCTTGACTGATTTATTACATGAACGTTTACAAAACCATTATCACAAAGGCAACATGGAGTAGAATAAGAATAAAATCTGAGAAATACAAAGAAAGCAAAAAAACAAAAAAAAAACAAAAAACAAGAATACATTGAACACTAAAGATGCCACGACAGAACAGTCAAAGAGTTCAATCTTCAAGAAATGTTTCTTTTATAGAAATTATTTGTAGACAAGCTGTAGCCAGTAGGCTTAGTCATGGTACAGTATAGGGTCTTTCTATAAGGTTTCTATATTGAAACTTAAATAAGAGAGAGCACGTATCTTCCTCTTGGCAGATTTCTAGCAAGAACTTAGAGAGTAAAAAAAAATTGCCAAGAAAAGTTTTTCAAAAATCTGTCATTCGGCATGCCTTTCTACTCATGGCTAAAATAAACACGCTCAGCATGGGTGGCATGAGAAGCTAGGTAGTAATCCTGATTGAAAAGTTGTGTATGGAATATCATCGCCATTTTTTTATTAGTTTTAAAGACTCATTTCCATATCCACTAAGGCTTCACTGGGTGGAGCGCATCAGAAATGTCTTATTTGCCATGACTTTGCCTCGTAAATCAGATTGAATTTGACCAATGGCATAGGCTACCTTGGCCTTCTAGATCGCTGTGACTTATGGTTCTCACAAGAAAAAGTTTAACGTGGTCAAATCGCAACAAATCTCGATGACTAGTTCACATCGTCTGCACGTGAGATGACCATGCCCTGAAATCACTTGCACAGAATATCCAATGTGGTATGAGCTGTATGGCATGCAATGTCGTCCTGTTGGAACCACACATCGTTGGTCTCCAGAACATACAATTGAGGCCAAAAACAAATGGTGATTGTAGACCTATAATGGTCATCATTGCCAGTTATCTTGAAAGGAATATGGAACACCAGCCTAAAATCCTCCACACCACTTTATTGAGATGCATAGAATGGTTTTGAATCTTATGCAGATTCAACAATTTTCTTTGTTTACGTACCTATTCATTTAGAAGAGGGCGTCAACGCTGACTATTATTTTTGGATGATAATTGGGGTCTCTTGCAAACTATTTTCTATCATCGTTTAATTTTAATTCCTGGATCAATTGAATTTTGTCCATATATCGAGAATGCATACCTTTAAGTCTCTGTATACAACTGTTTATGTGAGATGCTATTGTAATTGTTAAAGGACTACGGAAAAGACAAAAATAAACCAAAGATATGGAACGAATGAATGAATGAATGAATGAATGAATGAATGGTTGGGGTTAAGCAAGAGGGCCATCAGTATTACAATCACATCACCATTACAAATAATCAAATGCACAAACACAAACACACACAGACACATGCACATAAGAGTACTACTACCAATACTTTAACAAAACATGGAAATCTACGAGCATGGGTGTATTAAACATGCAAATTCACTGTTAAAAGGATGCCCATTTGAATGTCACAATTTTGCAAAAGAAAAAAAAAAGAAAAAAAAAGAAAATGGAAAATGGAAAAGGGAACCGCATGTATCTCAGATGACTTTGAAACCTTACTGCCAGACCTTTACATACACACAGTGTAACGAAGCAAAATTATAGCAAAAATGATAAGAAGGATATCTTTCCGGGTATGGATTTAAAACGAGTCATTGAACAACAACTACAAATGGGTCATTGAACCAATAAATATTGAACTGTCAACTGGATTTTAAGGTTGACAAGTTTCTTACAAAGGTCGTGTCTTCAGAAGGGTTTTAATCAAATTAAAGTTTTTCAACTTTCACCACAAAATATAGGGCCTGCAGTTCCACTGTGTGCATCAACATCAACGAACGAAAGTTAGTAAGGATTTGTTTAAAAAGGAACCTCTTACTAAAACAACAAAAACAACAAAATACTTAAATTAGACGAAAAAGCTTAGATGGAATCATAACGGAAATACATGTTAAAACTTTTATCCTAACTTTCATTTGTTGGTTCCTGCTGCAACAACCCACCAAAAAAAATTCTTTGCACGGCATTCCTCTTTGCTTCATGAGTGACTGTCACTTCGTTGTCAGCTTGTTTCGTATTAAAATTTTCTGGTGAGTATGACTCGCCCCAAGTGCTTTTATTGCTGCAAACAATTTTTCCTTGTTGCTCGCATTTCTTTCACTTTGTTTATCATTGCTTTGTCGTGAACATTGTTTCTTGTTTTGGTTTATTTTTTTCTGTTATTATGTCTTCCACATCATACATCCATGTGAGTGTTGTATGCATATGTGTTGAATAAAAGTGTTGAACTTGAGCTTTACAAGCCACAGTTGTGTGTCACATTCACATTGTGCTGCTGCATCGTTTTGCGTTGTTCCTGTTGGTGTGTCTTCATATCGCTGTTAAACAGTTGAAAAGTCGCCTGCTGTTGTTCAGTTCTGTTCTGTTGCCGCCACCCACCAAATTTTCAGCGATTTTCATGGGTTTTTAACACAAGCCATGTGTAGTCGTCTATGGTCGGTATGTAATCGTTTCATTTAAGAATGTTTTATAGCCTTATGCGGTATAGGGTTTTCCAATATGGAAAATTTATTTAAAAATACGAACTAAAAGGCCAAGATATGAACTATGAATGGAAATACGAAAAGTCAACTGTTTGTTTATGGATTTTGGATTGGTAGAGTCACCAGTCCATCACCAATCGTTCAACCCGTTCGTACAAAAGACCTACGGCGTTGTCCGTAAGAGTGTACAGGAGAATCCCAGCAATTCGATTCGTGTCGCTTACAAGAACTCGGCCGTTTACTGACTACAACTTGGCGAATTTTACGTTGGGACTTGTACAACTGACCCTAAAACTGAAGGTAAACGATCATTGAAAATGATGAGTGTTCTCTGAATACGCTCAGGACCAGTTGACTCTAATTTTCATCGAAAAATCATGCTCAGCGATGAGGCGAATGTTGAATGAGTGGGTACGTTACCAAACAAAATTTTTAAATTTCGGAAGTTGCTATTCGATATCAGATCAAAGAGCATTCAATGCATCCCGAGAGAGAGTCACTGTTTGGTATGGATTTTGGGCTGGTGGAGTCACCACAGGCTATCACTATCAAGCAGGCGAGCACTATAGGGCGATGATTACTTAGTTACTTAATACCAACCCGATTAACCGATTAACGAATTTCGGCGTGCCGTAACACATCGTTCTAGGCGCCTCTGCTTCCTGCGAGCCTACGACAGTTGGTCACACCAATCGATGACAGGCCTTCCTTGATTTGGTCCTTCCAACACAAGCAAGGTCGTCCTCTTCACCGACTTCCGCAGATCACCGCATCAAATACTCGCCTCGCCGGAGCAACCTCCACCATACGAATGACATGGCCGAGCTTAGGCAGCCGCTCGTTGAAGAGCTCATACAGCTCACTGTTGGATCGGATGCTGAAATCATCGAAAACTCATACTGGACCGAAGATCTTAAGTAGGTCTTTTCTCTCGAATACTCTCAAGGCTGCTGCATCAGTGCTTAATAGTGTCCATGCCTCTGCGGCATAAAAAATCACCGTGAGGATAAGCGTCTTGTAGAGTATAAGTAGAGCGATGATTAACTACGTCTTGTAGCCTGAATTGGAATATCTGAACACCAACGATGTGTGGTTTCAACAGGACGGATTTACGTGCCAGACAGTTCATACTACATTGGATATCCTGCACAAGCGACTTGAGGGCATGGTCACCTTACAAGTAGACGATGTAAGCTAGTCATATCGATCGTGCGTTTTAACCTCAATAAGCTTTTTCTTGTGAGATTCTCTTGAGTCGCAGGTAAACCACAAAAGATAGTGATCGGCAATGCTAAGGAAACCCATGTCAACGATTAAAATTTAGCCTGATATTGGTGCCATGGATGTCATAGATAATTGGACATTTCGAATGTGTTCGATGCAGAGAAGCCTTGTCAGAATTAGGCTTCACCGCATAATGCTATCAACAGGCCTTTCAAACGAAAGAAATAGAAAATGTCGATAATCTATCACTTAAGCTTAATGAAACAACCGTTATAAACAAGGTATCGCAGTCAATCGTTGCAGATGGAGATTACAAAGGAAAACAAACAATTTTTGCCCCTGAATTTTCAGTTTTCATTGCCAGTTCGGCCATACTCGTCACATGGCAATGAAAATGACTTCCTTTCTGTAGAAGGGATGCCAGACATTCCCATCAAACTTCCATATTTTTTCCCAATTTCCCCATCAACTGCAAACCCTTTTCCATTCTCTCCAGCAATTGGGATAAAAACCCATTGTGTATACGTTTTTATGTGCTGTTTCTGCTGCAACCTGTAGTAGTTTGTTGTCTGAATGCAGAATATTAAGCCTGTTAGACGTAAAGTAATATGTTTTGTTGGCAATGTTCTACCATGCTAAACGATATATGGGGCTGTCCATTTGGTAATGCAAATCCCCATGCTGGGTGATGTAATGTTAAGCGTGCGAATGTTGCATACCCTTAATGGCTAGCATATGAATATTTTATTGCAGTCAACACATTGCAAAATGATTTTCTGAAAAAATGCAATCACTTTTCGGTTTTCTGCTGATTCTGTTACACAATTCATCATCATCATCATCATCATCATCATGTCGTTGGATTTTTCTCTTGACTTTACATTTCACTTTTAATATCCCGTAAAGGAAAAAAAAGGGCTTAAAATAAACGGAAAGGGAGTTTGTTACATGCAACAACTGTTGTAAAAATGGCCATTTTGGTTGCAATAAAACTTTTTTTTTTTTGTTTTTTTTTTTTTTTTGTAATGCCTCTTGCCTGTAGAGGGAGAACGATGATTGTTGTCTGGTCGAGAAAACATTAGTAGTGTGTCAAGTTCGGTAATAATTTTGTTCCTGCTTCTATATCACTAAAAGTGCCAGTTAAGTAAAGTGTCACCAACTCCAAGTTGTGCTACGTACGTATTGTTGTGCAGCAGCAAACTCGTTCATATAATGCGTTGCGTATGCAAATATGTATGCAGGGATGTGGGTACAAATGCATTTGGATGTTGCATAAAAGTTTTACTGATGTTTGTGACATAAATTTTCATTTACACACAC
>QOCX01006652.1:0-11069 GCA_005959815.1 Sarcophaga bullata
GTTTGCAAAGACAAAACCATACAACTTCAGTTATACTTATGTTCTAGTTTATATCCATAATAACTGTTATGTATACGGTATATTTGTTTTGACAATACTCTAAGTTACACTCTTACACGCCTATAGTATGTATATGCAAGTATTGTTAATGCTAATGAAGAACAATAATAAGATATTTTTTATATGCAAGATTGGCACCGTACTAGATTAGTAAATTTTATTTACAAGGTTTGGATTTGAAAATTTTTTAATAAAATTTTACTTATAATTCAAATTCAAAATTTATACTTTTATAGAAAATTAAAAAAGAAAGTCATATAGAATAATTGTCCTATATTTCAAATAAATTTCTATATAAATTTCCGTAGCATATAAATTGCAAATAGTACAGATACCATCAGTGTTATTTCCGAAAGATTTTGCATTTGCGGATGATGCTTTATAGTATCTAGTAACAATATAATTTAATTCTGTTTTGCATAGAGATCGTGAAACTGTAAGCTCTAAGCACTTTGATCTTTAGATGGTTCAATATAGCGTTCCATTGTATGCTTTGGTGTCGTAATGAATCAAATCCTTAGTGGTTCAAACATATAATTGGACAGTAAGTACGAGATTACTCAACTGCCAATTTTTTCACTTATATATACATCACATAATTCAAAAATATTCTTGGAACAAAAAAGAAAACAAAATTAGCAATTTTTATGTCAAACGCATAATTGGATAGTCAAATATAAGGCACTGTTTTAATACTTAGAAAGTCCTTTTGCTTTTATTATTGCTCTCAAGAGTCGAGTCAGCTGCAAGAGATTAGCGCAAAGTTTCATTTTCGTACTACTACTACTCAATAGTGTTAAAGTCTGAGACTCTTCTGGTGTTTGGAATAGCTTTGAACAGTTATGGATAAGTTACAGCTTCACAACGTGGGAAGTCGGCTTCCGATCGTTGTCCTGATGAAGCAAATTCTTGATACAGAAATTGTGCAATATTTTGTATTTTTTTACTTTTATTTAATAATACATATTATTTTATTAATCAATACTAATTAGTGAATTCAATTCAGATTGTAGATATAAGAAACAACAAAGAACGAACTTCAAATTCATGAAGATATTTGGTTTTTAAGTGGACAAACAAATATTTTAAACAAATATGTAAGGCAATTATTATCCTATATATCCTCCATTATTCATTACTCAACAGCTTCTATTCTTCTAGGCGTATATGAAATAGATATGCGACAAGTATCAACCGGTATATTATATCATTGTCTTTTAATATTATTCCACAATTCTTTCTTATTTCTACAAGTAAGCTTAAAAACACTTCACTTTAGCTCCCCCCAAAGATTTTATATTGGGTTGTTGGGCTTGACCAACCAACAACGTCCACTTTATGTTTCCGGAATAATTCCTTTACCAACTGCGATGAGTATTTTGGATCATCATCATTTTCTTCATTAAGTGGAAGCATAACCGTTTCCAACAAATCTTTATTGAAGAATCTGACCATGGTGTTTTCTATGAGGTGTATTGGGGATACATCTTCCCAGGAAAAACAGTCTCATAACATTTCCCTCTCCATGTTTAACTGTCTTTGTCTTTTTTCCTTCCTTTTAATCTTTGTCTCGTTGATCCAAAGGATATTTCGAAATTATTTTGGACGCTCCAGGTTTTATAACACAAGACAAAGCTTTTCCTGTTTAACAAATTAGCATGTCTAAGCAGAGGGACCATACCAGTAGATTTGAGTCTACCAATCTGTGACAGACCGTTCTAGACGACACAACGTCCACAATTTCATTTACAATCACTTCCGACGTCATGAAATGATGTTGTTTTGCTAAAATTACGATTACCAGGGCTTTTGGATGTTTTTTTTATTGTCCCGTGGCTTTAGAGCAGAGGTCGGCATAAAGAGAACGTGATTAAAGTGTGACCGTAGTTGTGTATAACCCAGAGGAAAATTGATCGATTTCACTCCTTTATAGTGTTTTCATACTGAGTGGCTTTAATGCAAAGGTTGGTTTTAACGTTAAAACCATAATTAAAACCATTACCATACAAAATTATTGTGTTAAAACCATTTTAAAACCTTTTTTGAATTGATTTTAAGTAGGTTTTATAAAATACAACCTTGTTTTCAATGTACTAAATTAGAGCTAAGAACTCAATTGGCATTCGCTTTATGTATAACGATGGCCTTCATATATCCCTGATATCGGCTTAGCTATGACGGATGAGATGTAAAATAACTTAAGACTAAATTTAAAATAGCACGGAAACAGAACAAGGATGAAATCAAACAGATATTACGGACAATCGAAAAATATAAGAGCAGAGATTAAGAAATATAGATGAAGCACAACAAGCAAGTGATAATGTAAAAAAATAAAAAAATTTATGGAATTAAAACGAATTTGAGAACAAATATAAAAACGTACGCAACACGACAGAAATTAGCAAAGAAATGAATTAAAAAAAACTATTACAGAGACAAATATAAAAACAGCAAATAAGTGAGATAAAAATAAATAAAACCTATTTATGATTAAACTGAAGGAAAAACAATCTATCAAAAAAATTAAAGAGGATCTTGATAAGAACGTTAATTCAAATAAGCTAAAAATAGTTAACTTTGAACAAAGGAAAAATAGAGCTGTCAAAGTGAAAGTAGTTAGGAAAGCGATCGAATAAAAGAAGTACAAAATGAATTAAATGGAAAACACGAAATTACAGTACCGAATCGAACAGATAACAGAGAGGAAAAGGTGCTTAAACTTTTCGAAAAAGAAAGAAGCGATCATACTCGATACAACACGAAAATGAAGATAGATATTGACTCACACATATGGGTTATTATGGCCAAAAACATAATATTGGGTCGGAAAAATGTATAGTTTATGATCGTATGGCTATAATACATACATAACAATTGGTCATTACAACCCTTCAGTCAGGATTATGGACCTAGTTTCTAACACCACTTATGTTGTGTGTTTTAATTTTGTATATAAGTACAGTTTAAAGTCGACTCCGAACGACAGATTTTTTGAGAAGCTTTTCAACAGAAGAAACATTTTGTTTTGTATTTTAGTTTTGATGTCTGACCTGGGGTTTGAACCGCCGCCTTACGTTTAATAAACCAATACGCTACTTACTAGACTACCGAGCCTTCGTATGGCTATTATGCAATGCTTTAAATGTAAGAAGTGCAACCATAAATCATCAAATATAAAAATCAACATAAATTCTACAAATGCCATTGTGAACGTAGATTAAGGGAATGGTACAAGGAAATTATAAAGAAATAATTAATTGCGTTAGGATGAATAAAAGATTAAACTTGTGGCAATATTAAAATCCCGTAACGACTAATATAGGATATGCGGTCGACCAGAATAAACTGAACGCTAGGAAAAGAAGAATAGGTTTAACAATCAGTGAAAACCTAGAGAAAATAAACGAATATAATATCACAAATTCAAAAGCCTGAATATATAATTTAACTGAAGACTTAGATCAAAATATATGTCACTCTGAAGCTTGACAAGGCCTGGTGGAGTAGCCGTTTATTTCCAGAAAAGCTGGGATGTATAAAAATTATATCTTATATACATTATACATCGCCAAAAGAAACAACTACATATTTTTAATTATGATTTTATACAGATGATGTATGAATGATGTAGAACAATCGATTTCAATATAGATAACAAGAAACTCAAAGACGATTATTGGCCATATTATTACAACTAATCAGAACATAACAGTCAAGAATCATAATTAAAATCTGGGATCATGAAGCTATCGATACAATCGATATATTATACATCGACAATAACCCAAATAATTGCTGAGGTGAATAGAGAGATAGAAATAGTTCAGAATGACAGAGCATAGTACAATATGGAGGTCATCAACGGAATAAGACATAAATAACCATGATGATCATTATGTTTGTCTATTCGATTGAAACATTACGTTTTAGAAAGTTGTTAATAATATTAAATGTGACAAGTTGTTCAATAATGGAACAAAATGGTGGGAAAGAGATAGTGAGAAAAGTGATAAATATTGAATAGCAATAGTGAAGAATACTGTCAAGGCATGAGAAAACTACAGGACTATTAGAAACTACTCTAAAGTACAAATTGATAAAGAAAATATATCAGTTTATAAATAGTAGAACCAACAATACAGAAAATCAAAAGGATATATGCAGAGAAATCATAAACTTAGTACTTAACTAAATTAAGATTGCAATTCAATCTGTGATATTTAGCATAACGCAATACAAAGAACATTTGGATTTAGCAGATAAGTTTAATATTTTTTTGTTAATGGCATTAGATCAAATTTTAACACCCAATGTACAATATTACTGTGATAAATTCCAATTTTATTAATTTATTAAAATAGAATTACATATCATACTATAATTATTATGGACCGAGTAACTTAGATTTTCTGCTCGGTGTAGTATAACAGACTAGAGCCCCTGGTGGGACTTAAACCCACAACCCTTACGCCAAAGGTCTAGCACTCTACTAGAATACCAGGGAATTAAAATTTCGCTCACTAACACTAGATAATCTTATATATTTGAAAAATAAATAGATTTATAACGGAATAGGAAAAATTATTCTTAACAGCTAGAATATTGTAAGAGGTACCATGAATATAATAAATTAATCACTGGAAGCGGGAATTTTTCCGGATAATTGGAAGGAATTAATAATACCATCAATCGAGAATACATGGGCAAAAGTGTGTGAAGAGTTTCGCCCAATAAATAAATGAAAAACATGTGAGAAAATATTAGAAATGGTAGTACAAGCACAAAACAAATCAATCTGGATTCCGGAAAATTATTTTTTCGAATTAATTTATTAGTATACAAATGGCAAAATGCATACATGCAGAAATAGGAAAATTATAGCAATTTTTCTGAATTTTAATTTTTAATTTAGTTTTAGTCATATTTAACATATAGAAGACAGGCAACAAAAATAAATATCAAAAATAAATAACAAATCAAGAACGATGAACGTATACAGAGTAGCACAGGTAACCTATGCAAAGTAACACTTATTTACATTGAAAGAGATACGAACGAACAATGTTATAATTAACTTCATGAGATTAAAAATGTAAACAAGTAGCATGGAATAAATAACCATAAAATAAACGAAAGTAAAACTAAAATAATGGAGATGGGGACGAACAGTAATATAATTTTTCAGATTATTAAAGAGAAAATTGAAAAAATTGATAGGATGCAATACATAGGTTATATAGTGAGCAGTAAATTGCAATTGAACGGTCATATTGACTGTATTTGGATAATGGGAAAGGTAAATAGATTTTTTTCAGGAGATTAACGAAACAAGTAACGATACTGACGGAAATCAATATTTATAAAACAATGATTTAGACTTATGTTGAATACTAGTCGACAATTCTTTATTCATTTTGCACAAATCAACAAATTAATAGAACGCAAAAAATTCAGAGTAAAACAATGTGAATCATATTAAAAAGCACGTATACACTTCAAATATTTATTTGCTTGGATCACTTAAATGGTTAATAATAGACAAAGGCTACAATTAAACGCCTTCAACTATGTTCCTAAATTACAAAATGGTGCACCGCAATATAATGTATGTCGAAGAGTCGCAACCGTGCAATCTAAGATTTCAGAATTCGACGAACAACAACAACGGCAATGCAACTCTCAACCTAAAGGACTACAATTAATGAAAATAACACACATGGATTTAGGAAAAATGTGATATTCTTGTTTAGAATAAATTAATTTAAAACAACAATTATTCCTGTGTAAAATAATTTTTCAGAATGTATGTAAATATAAAGAAGTTTTAATAATAAAGAATTTAATAATAATAAATAAACATCGATTTTTCGATAAAAGCTGGAATTCGTAAACTTCGTTTTAGTATAATTCACAGTTTTAGACAACATTGAAATACTTGCAACATGAAAAAGAGCTGTGCCATACCGTTCATTTCGAAGCGCGATCATTTTCGTTCAATCAGTCAAAATGAAACCATTCAATTCGTACAATTGTTCACTTTTCAATGAAGAGATTTTATACTGAACATCTGAAAAAAAATTAGCAAAGTGTTAGAAAACATACATATTGTTACGTTTTTACCTTTTTAAAAACGTTTAAAATATGAGCTCGTAGATTGCAAATAAAAATAAAAATAAATTTGTGTTTAATTTTAATAAAATCCTATATTAATCACACAACTTTTGTGTGCCCCTGTTCACAATTGATTCTAACAACAACAATTGCTTTATTTGTTATTCCTTTGTTTATGCCCTTTGCGATAAACAATAACAATTATCACACAATTGTTCTGTAGATCTTTGTAACGGAGATCTTCAAACCACGATTGGTTTACTTCACACGCAACTCGTCTTCACACAAGACTGACTGAACTTGTACTCCGATCTTTCATGCTTTGCTTTGCCTTTTATATCACGACGTAAACAGTCTGATGAATGTTCTCGTAGGCGAAGGTTCTAGTCTTCGCCTTCAAGAGAATTCTATGAATGTAAACAACATGTTTACATTCATACATGTTTGCATGGTTGTTGTTAGTGTAGGTTGTTTACGCTTGTCTCTGCTGCTGTTGTTGTTTGTTGTTTATGTGTTTATCCCTTTTTCGTTGCATTGATTTTGTTGTTTTATTTTTGTTTATTCATGAATTAGGCAAACAAGTCCGTTGTTTTTGTTTTTGTAGCTTTTGTTTAACATTTTAATGTTAAACGAAGTTACACCATTTCCACTTTCGTAACAATATGTACAAACTTGTTTTCGTATAAAACCCTGTCAAATCAAATCAAATTTTAAAACGTTTCGATTTTGATCATAAATCTTTGAATTTGATTAACCCTTACAAAATTATGAAAAAAAGAGAATAATTCTTTTATCGAAATTCTGAAGAAATTCTTGAAGGACTCGAAATAAATTTATAACCTTATAGCAAAAAAAAAATCCAGAATTAAAACGTGAGGATTCAACAGATGCACTTGTAGTGTTGTAAAAATTTGCACAGCAAATTATGATCTTTCCATATTCTTCCGCAAATGTGAAAAATATTTTTGTCAAGTCAATCCAAACAAAACAAAAATTCGAAAAAATTAATAGAAAATGAACTATTACAATAAATTCTTTATTATATATATTATTTAGAATTTAATAACTAAAACAGTTTTGATGCTGATGTTAAAATGGATTTAAAAAAATTGTAATAATAAAAATTATTCTTGTAATTTACAGTTTCAAAGATTTATCTGTGATGATAGCATACAAAATATCGATATGTTACCAAGAGAAGTACAAGATTATGTGTAGCCTTCCCACCTATACTTTATTGTACGTTATTTCAAGTAATTTTACTCTATACTTTATAGGAACAATAAAGTGCGCCAAAATAATTTATTTCGCATGATTTAATCACAGTTAACATACTTATCTAATTGGTCTTTACAGTTGACAAATTTTATTAAAAAAGAAAACTTTTAAGTGAGAGAAAGCCGAATAAAACAAATATTTAAGTGATTATGAATTATATAAAACCCAATTGGACAATAGACATTCTTAATTTATTTATTATTTATCAAAAATTATTTTTTTACTTATAAATCATTCGTATTCATCTGCTTTTGTTCTATACAAAAGAAAATGTTGTGAAAAGCGTTGCCATTTTTTGCTTATAAATGTGGCAGCTCTACACGGTTTACACTCCCACTCAAAAAATGCAAACTCAGTTAACTTAAGATTAAATTTAACTGGAGATTATCTTAAACTTAATTTTAATCTCGCACTCAAAAAATGGCCCTAATAAGTCAGCACGCTACTTACTAGACTACGGAGAAAGATTCAACAGCAACATCTAAATCTTTTGGAGCCTTAATTCTTGTATTAAGGTATATATTATTTTCAATATATTCGCTAAAGAAGTTTAAATTTGTTTCTTTGTATTAACTAAACGATTCTGGGGGTTAATGTAACATTAGCGTTATAGTTGACAATAAAATGTGTATGATCTGAAATTAAGCTTTCATCATTCAATATGTCCAGTCTAGAAATTAAATACAATGAAATCAAGGATATCAATTTGTTGAATCGAAAGACTAGTAAGTTATATAAACATTTATATAGTTGTTTACCTCTCGGATTCATAAGATAGAAAGAACCCCACCGGGAAATGGTGTAAATATTATCGTACCCTTTAAATTTTACAGAATGTTTATTCTGCCCCGACATTAGTGTTTCCATCAGTTTGATTTTATAAAATAAATCAAAACCTTTTATTTTCAATAAGACTTTGCGGTTAAGTGAGTCTCACAAAATAAAAAAAAATTAAATTAATTTATCTTTCATAAAGCGTGGACTTCATTTAGCCCAAACGGCAATTCTTAAATCTAGAACAAGAAAGAAATTGTAGCGCACTAAATATCTGCCACAACTAATTTTCTCAACAAGTAAAGATATGCTTAAAATTGGTATATATCTTTTTTCACAATAAAGCACTTGTTTTGTTATTGAAGTTAGTTGACTTCAGAACCGCGCTCATACATAATACATAATTGGCCATTACAACCCTTCAGTCAGGATTACGGCCTAGCTTCTCATCACCACTTATGTTGTGTGTGTTAATTTTATACATGAGTGGCGGGATCTACAGTTTAAAGTCGACTCCGAACGACAGATTTTTGAGAAACTTTTCATGGCAATTGTATTTACTCTCAGAGTTTTTGCCAGAAATCTGCTGAGAGGAAGCCGCCGAAGAAATATTTTTTTTCATATTTTCGTTTTTTGGATAGTCTTGATGATGTCTGACCGGGGATTCGAACCCTGGCCTTTCGTCTAATAAGCCAACACACTACCTACTAGATCACGGCGGCTTCAGAACCGCACTCACTGCCACCTTATATCAGTCTGTATTAGTTAATAAAAGAGGAAGACAAAGCATTAACATCGGTCGAGAAAAGGTGGCACAACCACCCAAAAAAGTACAGTTACTTTCTCGTACACATGACGTGAATTATGACTATTGTTCACGAGTGTTATGGAATCCCGATATAAATGTAAATAAAATTGTAGGAAGCTAAACTCCTGGGTTTTTTAAAATGTAAGGTATTGATATTTTGCTGTATTTCATGCAGACCTATATTAAAAGTTTTAACAACATATGTGTGTTTTATACCTAAAGTATCAAAATTGCTACCTGATTGATTTTTACTAAAAAACTTATAAAAACTAATGAAATTTTTTTCATTACATTTTTTTTATCTGGTAGATAAAATAATCATATTGATAATTTTTTAATTGAATTTAGAAAATTAGGCTTTTAAGGGTATATAAATATAAATGGGTATATAAATATAAATTGTATATAAATACAAATGGTTTTCGTAAGTTCAAATTTTTAACAACCGTGGCATTGTACTTTTCAGTACTTCAATACTAACCACGAAATGATTTATTTCAAATATATAAAATTTGTGATAGGATCCACGTTAACATAGAACATTGGTACTGTTTATCAAATCGACTTTTAACATTAGTTATATTTCTTCAATCTCACATGTATCATTTTTATCTACATACCATTTTTAACATGTAATGCAATTATCATGCAATATTGTTCGTATTAAATATTTAATTAACTTTCGGTAAGAATCCACAGATTTTACATTGACTTTAATTCGACGGTCACATAATACTTTAAAATTAAAATCAGTATTGTTAATTACTATACTTACATTTTTTGAGTGCGAGAGTAACGATTGAGTTAACTATAATCTTCGTATTCAGTTTATGAGTTTACTTAAGATTAACTGTCGAAAGTAGTTGACAAATTTTATTTTAAAAAAACTTTTAAGTGAGAAAAAGCCGAATAAAACAAATATTTAAGTGATTATGAATTATATAAAACCCAAATTGACAATAGACATTGTTATCTTATTAATTATTTATCAAAAATTATTTTAAAAAAAGTTTTATTTAAAAAAAACTTTTAAGTGAGAGAAAGCCGAATAAAACAAATATTTAAGTGATTATGAATTATATAAAACCCAAATTGACAATAGACATTCTCAACTTATTAATTATTTATCAAAAATTATTTTTTACTTAAATATCAATCGTATTCAGCTGCTTTTGTTCTATACAAAAGCAAATTGTTGTAAAAAAAAACGTTGAAATTTTGTTTGTAAGTGTGGCAGCTCTACAAGGCTTAAACTCCCACTCAAAAAATGTAAACTCAGTTATCGTAAGATTAAATTTAACTGGAGATTACCTTAAACTTGAGTTTAATATCGCGCTCAAAAAATGGCCCTTACAGTTTTAATCATTTTGTTTATTTATATTGGTAGAGACTTTGTTATCTTCAATAGAATTTTAAAGGTTAGCAAATTTGCTCTTGCCTGTGCAGCACAGTTTTTAATCAGAATTCTTTTTTTCCTTTTTTAGTTTAGTTTCTATACTTAATTTTGCGCGATTTTGTGGTAACGCATTATCAGTTTAGTAAATTATCTGCACTAAATCTAGAATCGTCGTTCTCAGAAATTATTGATCAGCAAGAGAATTTTGCTTTTTAGTTTAACCGTTAATTTCTATATTATCGTTATTTAACTTTTATGTACTTTATTTGTTGTTTTAGAGTAAGCTTTTATTAAAAACATTAAAGTACTATTTTATTGGTATTAAATATTTTGTATTTTTCTAAAAACAACCCTTTGTCAGGAGACACAAAATGACGTTAATTAATTAAAAACAAATTTTAGCCAGCTTAAAAAAACTAATTTGTCAAATAAAATAATATAACAAATAACGTTTTAAATAGCTTTACTTTTCTGATTGTTTATAGGGTGTATAGTAAAGCTGGATTCACCTATGGTTTCGGACCAAATTTTTGTTCTGAAACAATTTTAGTTTTTAAGAGTTTGTTCTGAAACGATTTACCCACTTCGAACAATTGTTCCGGAAAAACAAGGCTACCATATGAAATATGTTTGTAAACG
>QOCX01006655.1:0-11067 GCA_005959815.1 Sarcophaga bullata
CCAGTAGCCATTACAATGTACGATTATTACGATACAAGTCGATCAACTACAGTATTTTACACTCTCGAAATGAATGATTAAACGAAAGTAATTAAAATTTTTTTTTTGTTTTTTTTTTCTTAATTCTATAATGATGGCAACACTACCGTTCGGTGACTGTAGTACTACTTTTATGAGTTGCTAGTAACACCCCAATCGAGATTGATAATCTGCAAACCAGACATGAACCACACTGTTAGTAATAAAGTGGAAAATGTCATTATCGTCATGTCGGTAGCGACGTGCATTTTGGGGCGGAACAATATGTTGGTGAATTTCACTTTTATTCACCTTACTAGAGAAACTCACCACAGGGGGGGTTAGACTCACCACACTAAATTTTCTTGTTCGTCCACTTTCATCAGTTAAAAAAACTCACCCCCGGCATCTATCCAAATTTATAACTCATCTTAACTTACACCACACTCTGCCCACAACCAGAGACCAACGTACAACAACAACAACTGAAACATTCCAAAATATTTCCTTAAGAGCAAACAAATCGAGCTTAATTTTCATTAATACAAAACTTATGTGAAAAAAGAATTTGTGAATTTTATTTAAGTGGTAAACGAACCTTTATTTTTTTTAAGTTAACCACACTGTTTGAAACTGTTATATACCATTATAACACAAATTATTTTATCTTTTTTATATTCCTTGTGCCGTATGCTGTTTTAAACAAAACTCCTAAAAGTATGCTATATCAACAGTAATAGTATTTTATGTTGCTTGCTGTTAACAAATACTACCGCAAGTGACTCCGTGGCGCAACGGTAGCGCGTCTGACTCCAGATCAGAAGGTTGCGTGTTCAAATCACGTCGGGGTCAATAACAAAGTGCTTCTCTTTTTGTGTTTTAGAAATTATTTTTAAAATTATTTGTTTGTATAAACAAAGGTACTGAAAGTAAAAATTTTTTTCAATTAAATGATCTTCTATTATTTACAATTATGGGATATTGAAATTGAATATACTTATTTTGAATATATACAATCGTGGGCATATAATTAGCACATCTATATGATCATTTTCCAGTTACAAATATAAAATATTTGTTCAAAAATAATTTAAAAACAGGTAAATAATCTATGAGGTATGCACTTAAGCGATACTAAGGGGAATTTCACAATAAATAACACTTTTGAATTATAAAAGCAATAAATTCCTTGGTCCACGAAATTAATACATCCCCATTAAAGGTGGACAAAATCAACATTTACGCTTAAGTTTTTTTTAAAAACCAATTATAAACATCCAGGACGACTTGCAAGAAGTCTGTGACGTCTTGCATATTGTATGTCGATCAGTACGTACCACTCGAATTCCACAAATTTTTGTTCAACTTGGGTCTCAAACACCCATTTGTTGTATTAAAATCAGAGCTTTAAACTGAATAGAAGAAATACCACAAAAGACCTTGAAAATAATTGCAATCGGACAAAGCAGTGAAAGTTGGCAGTACATACCCTAAACGTACGTACGCTAAAGTATTTACATTTTGAAATAAAGAATAATAACGTAGAACGCGTATGCATAGAATCTAAAAAGCGTAACAATATCTCATTTTAATAAAATTTTAAATTTTATTTTTTTTATTTATTAAATGAAAATAAAATAAATAAAAAAAACACACAAAAAAAAACAAAAAAAGTAACTTGACCCCGACGTGATTTGAACACGCAACCTCTGATCTGGAGTCAGACGCGCTACCGTTGCGCCACGGAGTCTTGTATGCGATGCTGATAAATGCATTACAATTTTAATGAAACACACAAACAAAATAAAATAAAAATTAACACCAACACTCCACAATATTATCATAATATTCAATATTTTTCGAAAATTCGTAATTATTTTTAATTAATTTATGATAATATAGTATTTATTAATTTCATTAATAGAATATAATATTAATTTTATTACAAAATTTCATTTCAAAATTACAAATAGGAAAAAATTATGTAATGTTTTGGGTGTTAAGTCTCTAAACTGCTCACAATTGACTTCGTGACCATATTATATTACAAAAAGTATTCTGTGCATCGTTTTAATTACATTTATAGGTTAAGTTTCACGCAGTAATGCCTTCATTTGTATTGCCAAAGCCTGGTTTTGGATTCTCGTTTTCGTGTCTTCAGTAACATATTTTTCATGATCTGACCTAACTTGCCGATTTTCAAGTGGTAATTTGTATGCTATCACATGGAAAAGACACTTACAGAGCTGTAATATATTTCTGTTTGCATTTCTGGTAATAATTTCATCAATTGAGAAGTCTTAGCTCGTAGCTCCACAAATACAACGTTTTTGAACGGATGCTGTAACATACTTCATCATCGTTCAATCATTAATTAATTAATATTCGTGATTTGTTTTTATTGTTATTGTTATTATATTGTTATTGTTGTTTTATTATTATATTTATTACCAATTAGTACAGTGGAATTCCTGAGATTTTATTTATCATTCTTTATTCTTTGTTCTTAAAGGCGTGCAGTTCTGTAGACCCAAAACTTTGGTAGAAGAAGGTCGAGAATTTTAGTTTTATGCACACAAACAATTTTTAATAGCACAATGGATATAATAAATACAGTAGAACCGTGAAATGCTTGTTCATAAGAACTGTGTGTAACCTTTAGTTACGACTACAACCTAGCTTCTCACATCACCCATGTTGTGTGTGTTCATTTTATTCATAACTGACGTTACCTACAGTTTAAAGTCGACTCCGAAAGACAGATTTTTTTTAGAACATTTTCATGATCCTGATGAGGTAGACTGAAACTAGCTCAACTTGGTAAATTTTGCAAAAGTAGTATCTTGAATGGGCAAATATGTCCATTCTGTCGTTTTAAGTTTTAAGTAATTTTTTGACTTTCACCGCTCACTTTCAATAAAGTTAGTAACTCGATTCAGTTAGTAACTCGATTTTAGCGATAACTGTGCAAGTTAAAGTTCAGTTTTTTAATTAATCCTCACCAATTACGTAATGGTGCCACTAAAAAGTTTTTAATAATTATATTGCAGGGTATGTCATGCGTTTTTAAAATCTTTATTTCATGTTTCTAAGTAATCAAAAATAGAAATTAGCCTAAACGTATATCCTATTTTTGCTGTAGCGCAGCATTTGGTGCCTATAATGTGTTTAAGGCATTATGATTGGATTTTATGTTGTATGGTAAGTATCACGTAAGTATCATTGTATTGACAGCACTAATCAAAAATAGAAATTAGAACAAATTCTTAGCAGCAGCATCAATAATTGCCTTAAAATTCATTTTCATATACACGCATTCATTCTATTTATGATAGATTGTCGCACAGTATTTGGTGCCTCTTATGTGTTTATAGCATTGCGATTGCATATCAATTTTTTTTTGTATCGTATTTTTAAAACCTTTATTGTATTGACAGCACTGTTGCTCTCATTACGGTAAGTAAAAATAGAAATTAGCGTAAATGCTTAGCAGCAGCATCGCCGTTTGCCTCATCATTATAAGCGAATATTATATTTTTGATTGTTTGCCGCGCAGCATTTGTTGCCCTCAATGTGTTCATAGCATTGTACTGGATATCACGGAATGATTTTAATAATTTGATTCTAAGAACAATTAATTTTTTTTAAAAATTCGCATATTCTCCAGACTGGAAATTTGGCAACGAAATTTATGACCCTTGAAATCTATTTTATTATTACGAGTAGAAAAACCACTGAAAACCACTCTTGTTCTTTGATAAGAATATTCGTATAAAACAAAATTATTTCCATGTGAAGCAGTTTAGTTTAACACAAGACCTATTCGTGCGCAAGCTTTCAACAATGCGCGTTATTTGCTTTATAGCTGTCCTTCTGGTGGCATGTGCCTCTGCCGCAAGCCTTAGCAAGCAGACGGCCATAAATGATAGTGAAAAAATTCGTTACGATAATTATAAAGTTTATAAATTGAATATAAACAATAAAATACAATTCAAGATTATCGAACAATTTGCAAAATTAAGTGAAAAGGTGTTTAAAAGGCAATAAAACTAATACTGTAGCCTAGAAAAACTAAAGCAAAGAAAAGAAAAGAATTTTTAAAGCACTTGCTGAAATAGGGGCTCCTTTTTATCGTTTTTTTTTAAAGCTTACACAAATAGAGTTGGAGAGCTTTTCAATAAAATATCCTTGTAATCCTTGTAAATATTAGTTCAATACTTTACTTTGTTTTGCGTTCAAGCAATCAATAACAAGGCCTCTAGCATTTTCCTATCAAAGATAAGATCAATTAAACATAAAAAGTTCCATGCAACACTTAAAACTGTTCATACCCTTGGTTGGGTGAAAAAAAGTCTCAGTGATCTGCCCTAGGTATACAAAAATCTTTTCATTTATTCCCCTATGTTTTCAGTTTCATATCTCTGTCAATATATTTGCAGTACAACATTTGGAAAGATTATGATGAAGCTACCAAGGAAGTCCATATCATGGTTAAGCCTCAAGAAATCGATAATTTCCTTAAAACTCTCAAAGTCTATGGTTTTAAAAGCGAACTGATGATAAACAATGTTCAAGCGTAAGTAAATGAATAAGAAAAATCACACAAGCAGATGTGAAATCGATTTTAAGTATGATCATTAAACCTTTAGATTAATCGATAATGAGGTTTACGCTGGCAGATCAATTCCTGATAGCGAGGAGTTCGGTTGGAAACGCTATTATCAGTTGCATGAAATTAGCAACTGGTTAGATGGCATACTGACGATGTATCCCGAAGTTACAGAGGGTTTTGAAATTGGCAAGTCTTATGAAAATCGTACCATAAGGGGTATCAAAATTTCCCATAAGGCTGGTAATCCGGGTATATTTATTGAATCGAATATACATGCACGTGAATGGATTACATCAGCAACCGCCACCTGGTTTATTAATCAATTATTGACCTCTAAGGATGCCAAAGTACGCGAATTAGCGGAGAGTATTGATTGGTATATTATACCCGTATTGAATGTGGATGGTTTTGTCTACACCCATGAGAAGGTAAGCCAATGGAATATTTAAACTTTAAGCCACATTATTACAAAGATGTTGTCGTTCTTTCTTTCTAGGATCGCATGTGGCGCAAGACCCGTCAACCAGTTGAAACCAGCGATTGCATTGGCACCGATGCCAATCGTAATTTCGATTCCCATTGGATGGTCAATGGTGGCGGTTCTAGTAATCCTTGTAGTGAAACATATGCTGGCCCAAAAGCTTTCTCCGAACCCGAAGCAGTTGCATTAGCACAATATTTGACAACAATTCGCAATAAAATTCAAATATATTTGGCCTTCCACTCGTATGGCCAGTATATGTTATCACCCTATGGTCATACAACTGAAGAAGTTCCTGAAAACTATAATGATCTGTTAGATATTGGCAAAGCATTCCATGATGCTGTTGCCGCTTTACCCTATAAAACGGAATATCGTTATGGTTCCTCATCGCAAGTATTATGTAAGTGGAGAATTCTATGATAAATAGCTTTAAGAAAATAGCTTTCAATTAAATTCGTTAAATTTTCTTCGATTTAGATGTTGTTGCTGGGGCCACAGTGGATTGGGTATTCAATGAGTTGGATATTAAGGTCGCATATACAATTGAGTATCGTGATAAGGGTCGTTATGGGTTTGTTTTGCCGCCTGTACAAATATTGCCAAATTGTGAAGAGTTAATGGCAGGCATGATTGCTTTGGTTGGCAAATCCAAGGAATTGGGTTACGTTTAAATGGGATTCAATGGTAATTGGGGGAAGAATAAACAATAAAATTAAATTTATTATCAATAATAAATAAAATAAAATGAAAAATAATAATGAGAACATAAACAATCGTGAAATTTAATTGCAATTTCTATGAAAAGGAAAATATGGACTTAACTCGTAACGTTGCAGACATTGCAAGGATGTGGCATAAGTTCTAAACTCTATTTGAAAGCAAATGTTCTTAGAATCTACTTTGGCTTGTAATTGCTTCAATTTTCCATATGGCCTGCCTATCTGATTTAGCTTTCCATTTTAATCTTAGGTCAACTTCATAGATCTACTTCAACTTCATTGATCTTCAAGATAGCTACTCGAATGACGGATAGGTTGCAATGGAAGCTTTGGTACCAAAGCTCACTTGAGAAGCATTTATAACGGCCTCATTGTGATGCCTGTGTACACATCTTTCCATGGCTTAGACTTTCATTTTAAGGCGAGGTTTGGAATATTTCACTCTGAATCCTAACACTCTCGCTAGTATCTATGTACCATAGAACGATCTCTCCCTTAAAACTGTATGTTGCCTATATATTTCTCAACTAACTTGTATTGATATTGTCTAGTGGCCAGTTATATAGGAAACTGTTAGCCTTTCGATTTTTCAGGTCACGATCCCACTGATAAACAATTTAAAGTTCTTTATAATAATCGTGTAGATACGGTAATCGATTTTTAAAATCAAATTTGATTTGATTAGATTTGTAGTTGGAGATTACGAGCGTAAAAATATTTTTTTTTCACTTTTTTTACAGTAAAAATAAAAGTTTTTACTTTAAAAGCAAATGAATTTTGCCAAAGTGCTTCAGTTTCTTACGGTTTCTGTTTAAAGAGTCATGCGTTTAATTTGGTTTTTCGCCACCCTGGTGGTTTGTGCTACCGCTGCGAGTCTAAATAAGCAGTCAAGCGGCGAAAAAATCCGTTACGATAACTATAAAGTGTACAAATTAAACATTCAAAATAAATTACAGTTAAAGGTCATCGAAACCATACAAAATATCAGTGATAAGGTGAATTTTTCGATTTAAAAAAAAAAAAAAAAAAAAACTTGAAATCATTATACAAACAATGTTAGAAAAATTTATGGCGATAATTGATTTGACAGAATTATTCACCACAACCCTTCAATCGTGACTACGACCTAGCTTCTCACACCACTTATCTCTCTTATACAAAGGAGGCAAGACCTACAGTTCAAACTCGGCTCCGAACGACAGGTTTTTCTGGAAAACATTGCAAGCAACTTTCTGAAAAATAAAGCAGAGTTTTTGCAAGAAATCCATGGTGATTGACCTGGGCTTTGAACCGAGGCCTCACATCTAATAAACCTACTAGACTATGGCGACTTGACCATTAACCATTTAAAAATTAGTACTACAGTACACGCTATTTCTGCATTTGACAAATTAGTTTAGACCACCATAAATCGTTTAAATGTCCACCATGTTCCTAACTGTACACTTCGAAGCTTTAGGTGAGTTAATGCATTCTGCAACGTAGAATTTGCATAATTTGTTTTATCAGTTTTGCCTTGGGCTTCTTAAGCTTCCAACTGTCATTAGGAATTAATTGTCAATACGAATAGTCCCGTTAGTTTATGCTTTGAAAGCAAACTATTTTTTTTTATCAAAAACTTCGTTTCTCTTTGCATTGTTGACTTTCCCATCTTTAGAAAAACTCGCTTTCACAATAAAAATAAAAAAGATCTAAGCTACTGGACATACATACATCAGTTGGGATTACGATTTAGCTTCTCACACCACTTAAGTTGTGTGTATTAAGTTTTTTGCATGAGTGATTGGACTTACAGTTTGAAGTCAACTCCGAACGTTAGATTTTTTGAGGGATATTTGAACTGGGGTTTGAACCCAGGTCTCAAGCCCACCCAGTACCTATTACACTACGTCACAAATTGACATGATCAATATAAAAACAAACAAAACAGAAGTATTCCGTTATTTAGATGGTAAATAATCGAATTATTTATATTAATTTCATCAGTACAACATTTGGAAGGACTATGATGAAGCTACAAAGGAAGTCCACATCATGGTTAAGCCTCAAGAAATTGAAAATTTCCTTAAACTTGTCAAAGTTCATGGTTTAAAAACTGAATTAATGATTAAAAATGTTCAAGAGTAAGTACTTATAGGGCATAAAACACCAGAAGCTCATATTAATAAAATGCTTATAATGCTTATAATGCTTATGGTAGATTGTAAATCAAGTGATAAGATATCAGGATTTTATTGGTTAGAATAATTCCTGGTTTTTTTTTCTTTTAAATAATCGAATAACAATCATAAAATAAAATAAATTTTTATTAGATTAATCGATGAAGAGGAATTTGCCACACGTTCATCAACTGATAGCCAAGAGTTTGGTTGGAAACGTTATCATGAATTACATGAAATTAATGAATGGTTAGATAGGATATTAGCTGAATATCCTGATGTTACAAAGGGCTTTGAAATTGGCAAATCCTATGAAAATCGTCCCATACGTGGTCTTAAAATTTCCTATAAAGCTGGCAATCCGGGTATATTTATTGAATCGAATATACATGCACGTGAATGGATTACATCAGCAACTGCCACCTGGTTCATTAATCAATTATTGACCTCTAAGGATCCCAAAGTACGCGAATTAGCGGAGAGTATTGATTGGTATATTATACCCGTATTTAATGTGGATGGTTTTGTGTACTCCCATGAGAAGGTAAGCCAATAGAATATTTAAACTTTAAACCACTTTATTACAAAGATGTTGTCGTTCTTTCTTTCTAGGATCGCATGTGGCGTAAGACTCGCCAGCCTATTCCCACAAATAATTGTATAGGCACTGATGCCAATCGTAATTTTAACTCCCACTGGATGGAGAATAATGGTGCATCGGGGAATCCTTGCAGTGAAACCTATGCTGGTCCCAAACCTTTCTCTGAACCTGAAGCCGAGGCCTTAGCTAAATTTGTAACCACCATTAAAAAACATATCAACATTTATTTGTCTTTCCATTCCTATGGCCAGTACTTGTTGTCACCTTATGGTCATACAACTGAAGAAGTCCCTGCAAACTATGATGATATCTTAACTGTGGGCAAATCGTTTCACGATGCTATTGCCGGTTTAGTTTATGGAACTGAGTACCGTTATGGCTCCACATCCACGGTGTTATGTAAGTGCAAGCGCTATTTATTTTTTTTTTTTTGTGAAATTAATTTTTTTTTTCTCGAAAGATGTTGCTTCCGGCTCTTCTGTTGATTGGATGTTCAATGAATTGGATATCAAGATCGGTTATACTATTGAATATCGTGATAAGGGCCGTTATGGTTTTGTCTTGCCACCCGTACAAATTCTACCAAATTGTGAAGAACTGATGGCTGGCATGATTGCTTTGGTTGGCAAATCCAAGGAGTTGGGCTATTTAGAGGTTAAAACCAATTAAGAAAGTCTATAAAACGTTATCGAAAATGCTTTTATTGTTTATCGTTTAAGTAATGAATATAAGACGAGAGTAAATTATCGATTTTATAACCTTGGGTAGTAGAGCATAACAGTTTGGAGGCTCCAATCATATTGCCAAAACGTATGTGAAAGTAAGTATTACCGGAACTCCAAAAACTCAACTCACTAAAGCCATAGGAATGTAGACAGTTCTGGAAAGGCGCAAACGTAAACATGAATTTAAGAATTTAAAATAAAAAGTTTTAAAAGACTACCTTTGTTAAGGGATCCACAATGTGAAAACCTTTACGATTAACTGCCAAATAAATTAGTTCGGGCAGTGTGTCATCGTTAGTTTGTTTGGCCACAAAGAATGTCGAACCAAACATTTCCTGCTCTGCTAAACTTATGAGAAACTTCTCCTTAGCTAGGTGGCCCTGTATACCATTTAAAATCAATTCGTTTACTTGCTGTACAATATGAGTCTTCCATTCTTGAGATTTCATTAAGGGCAACCAACATCATCGGGTAATATTGAGTTTCCAAAGTATCGTGTGTCTTTTCAAAGGTATGAAGTCTTGACCATATTCAACAATGTAGATAAGAGAGCTTAGCCTTCAGACCAATAATCAATTTGAGACAATTTTTATTATATAAAATAACCCATTACTTAGATAATAAATTATTATTATATATCTGAAAGTTGAGAAAGTATCCTTACCATTGAGAACATCATACGAGAAAGCATATATCACAGTATTCATAATAACATATAAGAGACAAAGAATAGACACATCATCGATCATGTAGGACTACTATATAGATAAATAAAAAATCACACAATATAAAGTCGTTATAAAATCGAATACGAATTCGTGTTCGGGTATGGAGAAAATTTTATCACCAATCTTAACAAACAAACTAAAGCCGTCTAAAGATTTTAGTTTTAGCCGATTGCCAATAGTTTTCACCAAATCAGAGCCTCTCGTAAATGATTCAATTTCGAAAGCTTCCACTGTGCCATCAGGAAAGTAAATCTGGAAAGGCAAACAAATCAAAAAAAAAACAATTTTTCCTCTTAACAAAGAAACAAACAAACCTTATGGTAAATATGCATAAAACGATGCTGTATGCCCTCTACTTCTATATAAGGGGATATTTCTTTGTCACTACTTTGACAACGTTTAACACGTTTTAAAGCTCTGCTGCCAAAACATGTGGTCTTGTCCTGAGGAATTCTAGCAGTCTTTCATAACAACGCTGAGCAGGGATATGGTATACCCGTGGCCAAGTACATTAAATCCAGCCCTCTTTCCTCACCATAGCCGGTATTATTATCGGTTAACTGTTTCATAAGTTGGCAAAACAGTTCATCTCTTAATGGCTCATGTTCTAGAGCTGGCTTAAATATTAACTCGGTATTGTTAAGCAGCTTTCCGCTGGGTATATCGCCCATATACTAAAGGCCGAAAGCAAAAAAAAAATGAATCTCTTCAAATGCGAAACAAAGTTATGACTGCATTACCTTTAATATATTCTGAAACATTATTACCGACAATTCAAACAATTCCTCATTATGTTGCAGCTGCTTAAGCAATGGAGCCTTTAACAAATTACGGGAATAACGCCAAAGTTCTTCGTTTTCTGCACGTACAGTATGTAAACCACTGGCGGACCCTCTACGTGCACTTTTAAGGAAAAAACATTGATTTTTTGTTTTGCAAAATATGCGGCCAAATTTATTCTTGCACTCACCTTAAATGTGCTCGAAAATGTTCTTCAGCAAATTTCTTCAAATTGTGCATC
>QOCX01006656.1:0-11066 GCA_005959815.1 Sarcophaga bullata
GTTTTAATAATATCATTAGCATCTTAAACCAGTCAAAAGACCTTTTAACAAAACTCGTCACAGGGCAACAGATTTTTTAGAAAGGAAAAATATTTGTTGAGTATTTGTAAGTGGTCATTATCCACGCACTTTTGGTTTTCCCAAAAAGATGGTGGATTTTTAAACAAAATATTTATTTAATAGATTATTCTTGCATTGAAATAAATACTACCGCAATTTTAATTATACAGATCACATATTATTTACCACAGCATTGATAAAAAGAATAATGTGGGATCTTTTCAGTCACTTAGTATTCTTTCCAAGTCAGATGTCGGGAAGACTGAGACTTGGAAAGATCGCCAACGACGTCCAATCTTGTAACTACCGGGCCTTTCTTTCTTTTGGAAGTAAACAATTCTTTGCCGGATTTGACTAATGAGAAACGTTTCCTCCTTTAAGCAACAAATTATTTGTTTACACAGTATCAGTCGAGTGCAACTTTTAAAAAGTACACATATTCAAAAAAAAATTTTGCCAACACCAAGAGGGCCACCTCAAGGAGTAATATAAATACCAGCGGAGGGATTACATTACAGTGTTGCCAGACCATTTTTTGGAAAAATACCTACTTCAACTAAAAATATTCGATTTTTTCCGACACTTAAAAAAATTTCCCCTACAAAATCTCTACGCATTTAAGTCAATAAAATATAATAAAAAACCATTAGTTTAAAAATTTATTTCAATTTCATATGTATATTAAAGCTTTAATAACAAAAATAAATTTTTAAAATAGCATTTCAAACAGATGCTTGTATAATGGTTATTGCATTCAAAAATTAACACATTCATTGTATTATAAATTGCAGTTAGTCTTTGGGTGTGAAATGAGACCATTAAGATTTATGTCAAATTGTTTCGACAATAGTTCGAAATTATACTTAAGAATTCCATTTCTTTGAATATTGTGTCATTATTTAATGGAAGTCTATGTTGTATTTCTTGCAATACTGTTGAATAAAAGTTTAGGCCACAAAAAAGTTTCTAATGATATAGTTTTTATTGATTTTTTGTTCTGACCGTTTTGAAATTTTACTTTTAAAATTTTTACTGCAGTTCTTTCATAAATAATTCAGAATGAAAACATCCCTGTATTTTGGAAAATATAAAAAATATGTTCGATTTATAGTACGTTTCTGTTTTATCATTGAAAATATCTTCCTATATGAATTTTCCCCTACTTCCGCCAACACTGANATAAAATATACGTTTCTGTTTTATCATTGAAAATATCTTCCTATATGAATTTTCCCCTACTTCCGCCAACACTGATGTATTCGAAGATGGAAACCGCGGAATTGCTTCAACGGTGCTAAATTTCAATATTGCAGAAGAGTTGAGTATGGTCGCCAATATTGTAAATAGACTGGAAAATAGATAACTGATCTCATACAGTCATTCCTAAATAAGAGCGTCAAGTTTTTTGGTTGCCCAAATTTTTCATGTTTATACCATTTCATGAGCATACCGAAGTAATGCTGAAGACGGGAACAACAAACCATTTGGAAATTAACAGCCCTATTTCGTTTTTCAGTCATTTTATATCATAGACAGCAACGGAGAAGGAAAAATCTTATTTATTTATTGGAATTTTGTGACCAAAAATGTCAGAAATTCAAAAGTAAAGCAAATTATTGAGCTCTTATATGCTTATCGTTTTTTTTTCATTTTCATTTACTATTTTATGACAAAATTGCAATTAATGTTTCGCCCGGGCAGTAGACTAGTATATNTTTTTTTTTTTTCATTTTCATTTACTATTTTATGACAAAATTGCAATTAATGTTTCGCCCGGGCAGTAGACTAGTATATGCATAAATAAACATTTTACCAATATTACTACCGCCCGGGCAGTAGACTAGTATATGCATAAATAAACATTTTACCAATATTACTATAGTGTTGTTTCCATCTGCTTGATAGTGTGTATGGCCTCTTAGGTATGGCCACAAAGCGTAAAAGCTAAGCGCTAGAAAGCGTTCCACTTGGCCGTCTTATTTAGAGATGGCTGATAGTAGATAATGGATCGGACCATGGTACACTGTACACGCCTAAATCAAAAAGATGTGCAAAGTAATTTAACTGGCGTGCGATAGAGTTTGCCACTACATCGTATCAATTAATTCAAATCAAAAAATAATTTAAACTCTGTGTTGTAAAAAATGTGAATAAAACAAAATTCAAGTTGGAAAAGCCGCTGTTGACATCAGATAAACGGGTAACAACCAATGCCCTTTGAAGAATACACTCGAGCGGACCAATCTCGCAGAGCCTAAAGGAAGTAAAGGAAGGAATTTGGACTGACTGAAATGAACAAAAGAGCGATGAATTGATTTGATGAATGTGAAAAAAGGTATGAGCCGTTGTAATTTGTAGTCTGCATACACCACAATAGGTTCCGTGGGCCATACCGACATAGAGTATCTGGATGCAAGCTTTCAATAGCCAAATGACGGCTAAATTTTTTCAGTGAAATGGAAGCTACGAACTCAGTACAACATATCTAGCTTGGAACAAAGTAAATATAAAACATGTTTTTGACAATTGTAATAAAATCTTTTTTGGTATCAAACTCATCATGCAATTGTTTCACTTAAATGTGTTTTGTGTTACGCAAAAGTGTATACATTAGCAAGTTTTCCTTTTTTCCAAGTTTTCCGGGATGTGAAAAAGTTTACATTAAATTGTTTTCTAACAAATCAAGTTTTTTCACAAAATTTAATTAATTTTTTTCAATAAATTCAATAATAAGACACGAAATATTTACATTTTTAAATAAAATATTTTTATTAGTCCCAGGCAAACGTATCAAAGTGTATGTATAGAAAATTAGCAGGAATAAAAAGTAAAAAAAACTGACAACGCGGCCAAAAAGTAAGTGTAAATAGTTTAGAATTTCAAAAAGAATTGACATCTATTACATTTCAACATATATTTTTTGTCCCATAAATGAATTAGGCTGAGTATGTTTAAATGTTTGTTTTGTGTTAATGATGGGAAAAACACTTTTATATCAATTCAAAATATGACAAAGATGACAATGAAGATTTTCACGTTTAATTCCCTGATGTTAAGAATAACTTTCTATGGATATATGTAATGATGTATAATAATTTTAATAAACTTGTTCTCGTAGTAACATATTTTTTTTGAGTAATTTGTGTGGCATCACAGTTTAGAGTATTAACTTGGCAGCACTTTTCGTGGGCATTGTTCAATAATCGTAGTAGGAGGCACTGTTCGTTGAACAGTCGGCAGCCATTTCGATTTGTATTTAGTGCGTGGAGTGGTGAAAGAAAATTTCACCGAGTCAGAAATCTTTGCATTTAATTAAATAAAAATTTGGACTGTTGCAAAGACTTTATAGTTGGTAAGGCACAAACGTCACACATTTCAATGTCTATGACTTCCACGTGCTATAACTGCAACCGTCCGGGCCACTTCGCCCGCGAATGTAATTCTGGAGGTGGTGGTGGAGGAGGCCGTGGCGGCGGTGGCCGTGACATGAGACGCGGTCATTATCGTGAGAAATGTTTCAAATGTAACCAGTTTGGACATTTTGTTCGCAATTGTCCAGAAACATCGGAACGCTGCTATAGGTGTAACGATATTGGCCATATTTCTAAGGATTGCTCACAACCAGATAACCCTACTTGTTTTAAGTGCAACAAAATTGGACACTGGGCGCGCAATTGTCCTGAGGCATCAAATGATCGTGGATCGAGCAATATTTCTTGCTACAAGTGCAACCGCACTGGACACATTTCCAAAAATTGTCCGGATACTGCTAAGACATGCTATAGCTGCGGCAAGAGTGGTCATTTAAGACGTGAGTGCGAGGAAAAAGGCAGCCGTAACTAGAATGCGGTCAATACTAGAAAACACTTATTTTTATTTCCACCTCACCGAATCGACGACTCATTAATAAAAACACTTTAAATATGTAACTCTCAACAAAGAAACAAACCTGTAATCAATGAATTCCGTGCTGAGTTAGCCATCTGGTACCACAATATATTGATAATCTGAAAAAAACCTTTAAATTATGCAGACAACTTCTACAAAAAGTAATGCATCACAGCATTATTTTGGTAGACGTACTTTTCCAACAACTTATATTAACTAAGCCTAAAAATGAAGGAAAAACTTTGAAATTTTTATAAATTTTTGAGAATCGCTGTGAACCAATCTCGAAGTTACACATCCCTTAATCATAGCCCACAAAACGGACTTGTCACTATTACTGCTTTAAGGAAATCAACGCATACTAAAGGAGTGATGTGATGCCGAGTAAAAAAGCAACCATCTCAGAAGTGTACTAAGTTATTTACTTTCAGATTTATATATATACATATATATATAAAAACTAAAAAATTTCAAATATCACTGTGATTGTTTTTTATTGTAAATTAAAATATTGGATCTGCTGTTTTGAGAACATGTTAATTTTTATTTTATTTAGTCTAAAAAAAAAACTAAGTAGTGAACAAGCTTTTCGCAGCATGGAAGAAAATCAGTAATTGTTAGTGTACATGTGCTATATATATCAAATTCTGAGTCATTATGCTGTTTTAATGAACAACGTAGGGAAACATATGGTAGAGCAGCTGACACTTAGCTTAATGCAATCTGTTGTATTTTCAGACACAGGTTTTATTACGACGCGAGCTGCAGCGTTTTTAAAGACTGTTACCATCTCAAGTCTTTAGATCTTAGGCAATCTAATCAAAGGAACACATATTTTTTTTAATTCATTTCTGTTTACGTATGCTTGGGGTGAAAATGTCTATATTGTGTTATGTTATACGTTACAAATGAAAGTACAGTCACTCATCATTACTCTTTAGTGGCTAAATTTTGTATGCGTTGCAGAATACATATTTTATTATACGAAAATGATGTGAAATATTTACTAAATGCATTAATTTTATAGTCTTCACTTTCCGAAATTTAAATCTGGTTGAAATATTTTTAAAAAAGGTCATTGCGGGTTCATGCTAATCGAATTTGTGCGTTGTCATCTGGCAACGAATTATTTATGGACGCTGAAGAAATAGTTTTTATACCTGGAAAGTTTTTAATACTTTAGGTGGCATTAGACGATTTTAATGTGTATTTAGTTTGCGATTTTTAATAGACGTTTAGTTCGTTAGATTTTAGTTTTTCTAACTAATTATGTTTTCAGTTCGAACTCGTCCGCACTTCCGTTTGCAGCAATGTGTAGTTATTTCACATTTCGTATTTCTGTTTCTTCACTGAATTTAATTTTAAAAATTAAAGTAAATTTAAATAATAATTATAAAATTGGAATAAACATGGAAAAGGCACTGTCACTCAAATGTATGTATGGTTTTATAAAAGTATCCTTGAAAATGTATCCTGTTGTTTTCAGAAAGATAAAGTTCCTAAACACTCCTCTACGAATATCAATGATTGCTTACATAGGTAGTAGCATAGCACATAAAGTAAAAAGTTGGCTTCAAAACCACAATGTTCGAAACTAATATCAGTTTTGTGAAAACGTTTGGAATTTGTATAATGCTCGTTTTGAGATTTTCTCATAGGGTACTACAATTAAATAGAGTTTTGTTTTGGTGTTACAGTGCCATAATATTGAAAAGCATTGCTTATCTTCCGATTTCCGAATAAATACTTACATGTAAGCAAGACTTAAATTTTCATGCATATCCAAATTTTAGTTAACAGCTAATCAAAAATTCAAGTATAAAAGCAAACATTTTCATTCCACACAGAAAATAACGAAAAATACAGAAAAATCGATGTTTAAACATGGACCAATATATGATGAATACAATTTTTATATTAAAGAGGGAAATTAGTTTTTTTCCGTTCTTGTATTGAATGATTTTTTATTTTGAAATTGAAATGTATTTAGACCCTAAAATCTAAAAAAATTATTATTATTATTAATATATGTGCTTCTAGTCGAAAATAGATTAGGTTGTACGCCGCGACGTATTTGCTAACCAAATGTAATCACTGAATATCAGAATATTACGACCTACAGGATACTCGTTCAAGTATTTGAACAGTTTTTAATCCTAGTTCTGACAGTTGGTATACCGAAATGTCTATGTTATGACAAGGCGTTAATGTAATAATCCAAAAGATTTTAGTTGAACGTCATTTTGGTTTCAGAAGAATTATAAAGTAAAGCTCATTGTCGTGAAGTAGTGTCATATTACTATGTTCATTAGGGTGATCCTTAGCTATCACCCCCAGTTTGGTGAATCTTTATAAAAAATGCTATTGGCAAAGTTTTAGATCAATCGGTTGGGGTTAAGAAGTGCCGCAAGACCAATGAAATTTAGGGGAAACCATAGAATTTAAGTTCAATGACAGCAAAAATATAAACTTTATTGAAAAGTGTCGTAAAAGCAAGATATTTCCTGTAAAATTTCAAAAATGTTTGAAATTATTCCCCTTGACAAATTTTTTCTTAATCCTATATTTAACAAAATAAAGGCATATTTAAAAAATCCCCAGATGTCAATTGTTTATTTATATACTAATTTGTAGCCCTTGCTTTGTATGCGTGCATGATAAGTAACTGAAAAGCTGTAGAGATTATCATTGCAGTCATTGAGGCATTAGAGCTTGACGCTCAAAACTATATAATTAATAAAAATTCTATTTTAGAATCCCATCATATGTTAAAGTTGAACAAAACTTCGACATTAGCATCTATAATGTTATGTGCTTACATTGGGACGGCAAACTATTACCAGAGTTAACTGGAAGTGAAAATGTGGATAGGCTTCCAAAAAATGTCTGCAAGTTCCTGCTTTGGAAAGTGAAACTGAATAAGAACAGGCATCAGCCGTTTGTAATGCCATTCAAAAATGGAGCCTTCAATGCAACATAAACTCTATTGTTTTTTATACAACAGATGTAGACACTATACACTTGAAATTAATAAAAACGGCGTTCTCAATGTCGTCCTTTTCGAAAGATTTAAAAAAGCCAAATTTAAATTTGAAGAATTTCGATTTGGAATAGATGACAAAGGAACAAAATCTCATGTTAGTCATTCAATTAGTTGTGTTATAAATTTTGCTTAGTCTATGCTCGAAACAAAACTACCAGGAGATGACTACATTTTTGTGTTTTTAGGGTGCTGTCCTAGAAGAAACACAATTCTAAAGTAATAATGTTTAATGCACCTGGTGCTGTTCACTATGCGAGATGGATGGCGAAAGCTATTTATAGCATAAAGATATTTTTGTTCAGAGAAAAATTGAAATTGATAAAATAAAAAGAAAATAATTTGCAATTTATGGTACCAAACTCCACTAAAGAAAAAATGGTTGAAGCCTTGAAAAACAACAGTGACATAGAAGAAAATTCAAAAACGCCAACATTAAAAAGAAACCAAAATGTTTCAACGATTATGCATATTGAACAGTTTATTTCCACAGAAACGAAGATGTTTTTGACAGGACAAGTCAAGAATTTTTTAAAGAGAATATTTAAATGTGATCAATGGCACAGCGGCAAGAGGTGTTAAGTTGATTGGGGATTATAATTCTATTCTTACGAAACATGAGCATCGGAAACAGTATATTTTACAAGTTGCAAAAGATTATAGACAAAGGAGTTCTAGTTGCCCAAAAAATGAGTTAATACATTTTAATTTAATACATTTAATTATCATCTAATGGTCTTCCCATCTCTGAACTTATATATTGAGTTTATTTCGCAAAAGTACTTTGAGTCCACAGTGCTTTATCAAGAGATCAGTTACTAGTCCCAGATTATTCCAGGAAAATAAGTTTTTTAAAGTGATTTTACAGTAAAGGAAATAATCTTATAATCTTCTATGATCCTTTCGGTATCATTTTTACTGGTGCAACATTCCACTAACAAGGGAAATATTAATCCATAAATGAGCATTAAAAATAAAAATAATAAATCCAACTTCTTTTTGATACACCTCTTGAAGTATTTTGTTACTTATTATACCTATTACCTATTACCGATAATCGATTTCTAGATCACACGAAACTCAAACTTTAATAGTAAATGGTGTACAACAATAACAGGTGGCAATCGTTTCTCAGATGGTATACAAATAAGTTTTCTCTGCCTGTGTCAGCCATCAATAGAATTTACTTTGCTTCTGGAGTAGCATCAATGTATTTCAAATATTTTATAAGTTTGATTGAAATTAATATTTCGTTAAGCAATTGTTAACTTCAGTCGCCGTCACCAATTTTCGTTTATATTAGCAGTAATTGAGAAGAGGTTTTTGCTTATTGGAGAATTTTAGCTGCTATGCCGTATAATAAATCTCTCTCGGTGGTCTCTGTGTATATGGGATCATTGTCTTTAAAAAAGCTTTAAAATATTATAAACTTTCTTTGGAGACAAGGTTTAACTATCAGAAAGGGGATTTCAACTAATCGCGACAATTAGGCGCTGTATGTTCGGGTTTACTGCATAGCGGAGAATACAACTCTTAACCAGACCCAACATCTGAAATGTTGATGTTGATTGATGATAATTATGATCAATACAAACTAATCCGTCAACCTCAGATGCTCAGGATGTAGTATGTCAATATCATGTTTCACTGTTTTCACAAAATTCTTGTGTTAAATGCCAAATTTCTATTTACGCTGAACCTCTTATGTCCAGTATTTTCCAATAAGTTAAGACTTAAAATTTCTTTCTCTGTTTGGAGATACTAAAAAAATATTGACACACATCCTGAGATCAAGGTGGCTGCAAGTAGTGCAGAGGTCTTGAGCGGGTAATGGATGTTTAAAAATATTAGTTGCTTACAGCTCCCCTCCAATGCGTGGGTGCAGGTTAGATGTATTTCTAGTCTCTTCCTAGTATTAGTTGCTTACAGCTCCCCTCCAATGCGTGGGTGCAGGTTAGATGTATTTCTAGTCTCTTCTGCCGTCACTGAAGCACTGTGAGCTGTAGTACAAACTAAGACCTGCTAGTGGATCTAGCATTGCTTGGATTCTGGCCTAAAAGCTGAAAGGTATCAGGTAAAAATAAATAAAAAAGTCGACTGAATGAGGAAAGAACGAGGAATGGCTCAAGGGCCTCCTTCATATTCTTACACTAGATGGTTAAAAAGGAAATTCTTTATACTCGGAATGCGAAACATATTTTATTTGGAGTCATAAAAAAGCATGGATAAATTCACAACTGTCTACTGATGCTGCTACGACTACTATTGGTCAGAGTATAGTTGCAGAGAGTCATGTTGAGAGAGGATCAATCAACTTCGTCTATAAAGACGAACAAGTCTTTAAATATGCGGGAAGTATTAGTATGAAACAATGGCAAAAGGAAGACCAAATAAAAGGTAGCCCAGGTGATGAGAATTTCAGTAGGTATTGGCCGAAGAGAGTCAAAATAGTCAGATAACGAAACCCAAACAGTTGCAGTTGAGGCAACTTTAACTTAAATTTAAGATCAAGAAGTAGAGTGAAGAATTCGTTATAAATCAATGATAACTAATATCTTCGGACAAATAACGAGACTTAAGGGAGACACATCTGATTTGCTAAGGATCAAGAGTCTTGTGGTACTATATATGAGGGGAATTGATCATTTTGGTCTTGGTGTAGGAGTTAGGGCTAGCCCCTGTATAATTAGCAATTCATGCTTATGACCGTCTAAGCTTTAATATGCACTAACATACATAACATAATTGGCCACTTGTGTTTGTGTGTTAATTTTATACCTGAGTGGCGGAATCTACAGTTTAAAGTCGATTCCGAACGACATTTTTGAGAAACTATTCATTGCAATTTTATTTACTCTCAGAGTTTTTGCCAGAATCATATTTCGTTTTTGATGTCTCACCGGAGATTCGAATCCTGGCCTTTCGTCTAATAAACCAACGCACTACCTACTAGACAAGTATAAAAATTCTGAATCCCAATGGAGGATATATTCCTGTGCAGAAAGGCAGCATTAGAACATTCTTTTAATTACCAAATCTGAAGAACATAGTAATTTCGCTTTAAGTTTAACCCCTATTTAAAGGCGCCGCTAAAAGTGAAATTATTATAGAACTAGTTCTCAAGATATTATCTATCTTTATAAATATCAAAAGAAAAATTATAAAACAGTTTTGAAACCATTGTTACTAACTTTCTAACGTTATTCCACACTCGAAAAACAAGATTTTTCAAGTCAAAGTTCAGCAAGATTAGAAAAAATGTTAAAAATTCAACCTATAGTACGAGAACTGGGCTTTTTCCTTAACAAGCATGTACTTTTTGCGTTAAATATTCTGATAATCAAATCTCTTTCCCCTGCGTACTCTTTAATCAGAAGCATGATAAAATTTCTCACACCACTCATGTTTGTGCGTTATTTTTATCCAAGAATTTTTTGTTGATTGGCAGAATCTACATTTATTTATACGTTATTAGCGTTCAGCGCTATTGAAAGGGCAGTAAATGAGGGCAAAACAAAGTATATGTTATCGACAAGTAGAGAAGTGCGACGTACTGATTCTCAGTTTACGGCCGATAACTATACTTTTGATGTAGTCAAGGAATTCATCTATCTTGGCTCCGCCGTTACCACCAAAAATGATGTCAGTCCGGAGATTAAGCGCAGGATCACTCTTGCCAACAGGTGCTACTATGGTCTCAATAGGCAATTGAGTAACAGAGACCTCTCTCGTGCAACGAAACAAATACTCTACAAGACGCCCATCCTACCCTTGCTTCTTTATGGTGCAGAGGCATGGACCTTATTAAGCACCGATGCAGCAGCCTTGAGAGTATTCGAGAGAAATTCCTAGGTAAGATCTTCGGTTCAGTGCGAGTTGGATAAGATTTCCGCATCCGATACAACAGTGAGCTGTATGAGCTCCTCAACGACAGCGTTGAGGTTGTGCAGCGTATTAATATCCAGCGGCTGCGCTGGCTCGGCCATGTCGTTCGAATAGAGAAGGATGCTACGGCGAGACGGGTATTTTATTCGGGGATCTTCGGAAGTCGGCGAAGAGGACGACCTTGTATCCGTTG
>QOCX01006657.1:0-11066 GCA_005959815.1 Sarcophaga bullata
CAAGGGAAAATAATTACAACTAAATAACGAAAAAAATATAAAATACACGTAAAAATTATTAAAAAATTAAAAAAACAAAAAAAAAAATGTTAAATAATTGATACAAATTTGTTACAAAATTCCCCCACCTCCCCACTGTTTGTGTAAAATTTGAAAAAAGGTGTCCATTTTAAAATCGAAATTAATATTCTTTAAGAATTACTAATAAAATTGGATTTAAAAATATTAAAACAGAATATATTTGGATTACACTGAGCGAAAAGTAAGTAAAGTCCCTTAAAAGCAGTTTGGAATAAAAGTTTGCCTCAACAAGAATACACTTTTTCCATTTCAATTAAGATTACATATCTTTTCAGTTAGTTGTGGTTGTTTTTTTATTGGTTTGTACAGATCACATGGTCCGCTTAAGTGTAAATTAAAATATCCATCAAATGGCCGACAAACCTCAAACGATAGGTCATTTTCATAAAAATTTGCAACAGATTTGACATTTCGCATTTAAGTTTAGGAATTGTGCTCTGAGATTTCACAAATCCTAAACCCATGGCATTAAATTGCTTGATTCCGATGAACAATTTTCATCGGAATTTCTTGAGATAATTTGTTCTGAAATCGCCTTAATCTAGTAGGTAGTGTGTTGCTTTAGATTAAACTGGCAACTAAAATGAAATATGAAAGCATATTTCTTCAATGACTTCTTTGCAACAGTTCTCTATCAATAACTCTAAGAGTAAATAAAATAATTATGAAAAGCTTCCGAAAAAATTTCTCCAATCCTTGAATCGACTTTCATGAGTAAAATTAACACACACAACATGCGTGGATTGTAATTCTGACTAAAAGGGTTGTAATGAATACTTAAGTAAGTCAGTAAAGCTAGTAGTTTTTTGAGAGTTTGTTCTGAAACGATTCACCCACTTCGAATAATTGTTCTGGAAGAACAGGGCTACCGTATGATATATGTTTGTAAACGACGTGTTAGTTAGCTAGCTCAGTTTAATTTTGCGTATAAAATTGAAGAATTGTTTCGGAATAAAAATTAAAAAAATTAAAATTAAACGTTAAACTCCTTATAAAAAAATTGTTTCGGAACAAAAATTTTGTTCTGAAACCATGGGTGAATCCAGCTTAAGTAAGTAAATTATTTTGGAAAATGTTGCTACAATAAATTGTTTGTTTTAAGTGCGCGGCGTGATGATCTTGTTGAACTCACATGTCCTAAAAATCTAAAGCCATCTAGTTTAGACCATAAGAACAAAATTGTTTATTGTGGCTGCATTATAGTTTCTCATGCATTGGGGCACGAACTTCCAATTTCATTAAAAACCTACAGCTTATAAGCGATACATACATACATAATTAGTCATTACAATCCTTTAGTCAAATTTACAACTTAGTTTCTAACACCTCTTATGTTGTGTGTGTTAATTTTATACATTAGTGGCGGTAACTACAGTTTAACGTTGACTCCGGATAATGCCTTTGAGCAACTCCTCATTGGCAATTCTAATTTATTCTCGTTTTGTACGAAATACGGCATCTTGTCTATTAATTGCTCAAAAACTAGCCTTCAAACACTTGACATAATACCACATGCCTTATCAATCACGCATATTGCTTCATTGACCTAACATAATTGTAATTTTGGACCACTCATGTTGAGGGTGTCAATTTATCCATGAATGGTGAAAACCTACTGCTTGATCCCTACGTTGATTCCAAACAACAGTTTTGAGAAAACTTCATGACAATTTTATTTACTTTCAAGTTATGCCAAAAGACTGTCGAGAGGAAGTCGCCGTAAGAAATTTTTTTCGTATTTAATTTTTCAAATGTCCGATACTATAGACGTAATAAACGCAACGTAACAATCGCTCAAAAATAAAAATCATGCAATTGTTGTTGCACAATTGCGTGTTTGCTGCATTGCGTTTATTGTGTATACAATATGAGCTGCGCTTGTCGAACGCTTACGTATACGATAATATTAAAATACACTACTTACTAGATACGTGATCTCATCTTAAATCAGTACGTCACGCACTGGCATATTATGGTGCTTATTCCTTCCCGTCTAATCGTCGACTGCTCTCTAAACAAATTAGAACAATTCCGTTTGCTATTGAGCCAAAATAAGCTTCATTACTCTAGATTACATTTCGTTAAGAATACTTGACGAATTTTGAAGAACTAATTCCTATAGGCACCCTTTGTTGTCTGTAAGCGCTGTAGTCTATAGGTAGTGGACCTAATAGATGCTGGCCACAGTTCAAGCGCCAGATCTAAAAAGAAATTTTTGTTGGCTATATCCTCTTAGCAGTTTTCTGCAAAAACCCTGAGAGTGAAATAAAATTGTCACGAAATCTCAAAAATCTGTCGTTCGGAGTGATTTTTAAACTGTAGTGCTTAAAATAACACACACAACATAAAGAGGTGTGAGTAGCTTTATTGGTAATCCAGGACTAATTGTTGTAATGATCAATTATGTGTGATTGAGCACTTTTTCGCATTGTCACATGTCACGATTCTTTTTTTATACACTAAAACTTCACACTTAAAACTAAATAGGAAAAACAAAAGCTCCTTGGCTACAAAGATTTTATATTTTTCAAGATATTCTTTTATATATTGTGTGTATATTTAATTAGCCTGATTAAATTAAATTTAATTTCTAATTTTGTCTATTTTTTTTTGTTCCATTAAATAGATTATTTTTTTTAATTTTGTTTGAAAATTAGTCACAATACAAATCTAAAAACATTGTGTATATAGTCTGAGACAGACCGTCTGTTGTATATAAAAATTGTTTCTTTGTTTACTTTACTTCAGTGGTTTTATATGCTAAAATATGCCATTTGCCATACAGTGAACCCATTGTAAGCTTAAACTATGGCCGTGTACAAGTATAATGAACACATTTTTCAAATCTTTTAAAAAATTAGATTCTAATTATGACGTTTAAATTACGCATTCTTTAATTTTATTTCAGAATTCAATCTTTGAATGACGATAAAAACAAAAAAGATTGTTTTGGTCTCACTTGATGATAATTTTTTCTTGTGGATTTCTTTTTCTTGTTTTGTTTTTGATTTGATGAAAAATTATTTTCGTTTATTTGGACTTGTGCTTGAAAAATATTTGATAAGGCATAAACAAATATGGGACATGAAAGACAGTTTAAAGAAAAAACTTATGAATACTCATTATAAATGTACGCTATGAAAACTAAAAAACTATTGTGATACCTTTGAGTCCCCTTGCAAGTACAAAGGGACCTATCTAAATGATCTTATTAAGAGCTATGAAGTCAAATGGCATGCGGGAACGTGGTATGTTAATATTACTATAACAAACATGACTGTGTAGTGAACCTAGACTGCAATACAATTATATAAAATTGTCATCTATTGGGCCCTCTGACTTTGACAGTTGATAACGGCTGTCTTGTTGAAGCACTATCTTCGTAATTACATACATACATATGTACATAATGGGTCAATACAACCCTTCAGTCAGAATTACGTTCTAGCTTCTTGTTCTGTGTGTTAATTCTATACATGAGTGGCGGTAGCTATAGTTTGAAGTCGATTGCGAACGGCATATAGTTCATGACAACTTTATTTACTCCTAATCTCATGAGAATAAATCGCCGAAGAAATATTTTTTCGTATTTCGAGACCTCATGTCTAATAAGCCAACACACTACCTACTAAAATACGGCGACTTCCTAATTGTGTTATTTCTTCAGGTTTGCCTACCAAATCACTGTGGAGCGCATTTAGCATTAAAACAGCTGTAAATAATGAAATTGCTTTATAAATGGGTGTTTCCTCTAATCATTTTCCATCTCCAAAATTACTATCAGCAATGGACATGATCATCTATATCAGACCAAAGTGTCCAATGGATACCGAAAAGTCCAATGTTGATGTGTACTTTTATGCTTGGACGGGCATTCGGTTCGTATTACCTTTAAAAGCGGAATTAACGGCATGTACCAGGAGCGCTATTCTTTGAATGATCCGAAGTTCTCTTGGCCTGATTCAATGATATGGACATCAACGACATGCGTTTTAAGGACGGCCCACGTGCAACACAATGCATCCACTTTGGATAAACTGCCTCGATGACGATTTTGAGGGCGTCGGTTTATCTCCACCTAGAGGTGATGTGAGTTGTCACTGAGATAGGCGTTAAACTTTTTTTGTGGGGTTTTCGTAAACAGTAGATGTAAGCCCATAAGCCACAAAGAACAGCGGTCTTAAAGCCAATAAAACATGCTATTTGCTAAATTCAGATGATGATAACGCCAAAGTATAAGAAAATTGATATTTCGGATTCGCTGTCCCCAAGACAAACGTTGACAGACATTGAAAGATCTTATTTTACGACTTGCTGAATAAATTAAAAATATGAAGTCATAAATGAAAATTGTTATCATAAATTTTTTAAAGATTATTAATGACGTTTTCTAATATTAATTAATTAATCGATAAGAAAAAAAAAATAGAGCACTCTCCAGACTCATCGATAAACCATATGACGATATCAAGCTACTTATATAAAAAAATATTTAAACTGGGGGTTACCTTAGCTTTATTTGCAGGAATTAGGCAGGTCAGGATTCTGATTTATTCATTATTTCATTCAAATCCGCTAATTACGGAAACATTTTTTCAATAATATTGCTTCTACTGTAAGACGTATGATCTTTATAAATTTTAAATTGATAACCAAGAATTGATTCTACTTCATCGAAATATAGAGAATTCTTTCAGCTATATAATCTGGATTTGTGAGATCGTTTGAATCAATAGACCGTTGCAGAAGTCTGCTGTGCACAGCACTCAAATAGCCAATTAGAAGATCCATAGGATTAGTAGTCGTCGTGGTCTTGTAGGTAGTGTGTTGGCTTATTAGACATGAGATCACGGTTCAAGCCCCAGCTTAAACATCTCCAGCAAAGCGAAATATTTCTTCGGCGACTGCCTCAGCAAATTTTTGGCAAAAACTCTGAGAGTAAATAAAATTGCCATAAAAAAGTTTCTCAAAAATTTGTCTTTCGGAGTCGACTTTAAATTACAAGTCCCACCACTCATGTATAAAATTAACACACACAACATAAGTGGTGTAAGAAGCTAGGTTGTAATCCTGACTTACGTATGTATTTATGGATGCATGTATGTACAGTCCTGTTCAAAAAAATAGATTCACCACGATCTAACATTTTTGATTCGATACTAAAGAAGAGTGACGCTTCCAATTTTTGAAGTGTAACGGGATTATATTTATAAGAGATCAGTAAACAAAGTACTGTTACTTTTTTACATATAGAGATTGAGATATAGGAAACTATTTGGAGCGTAGGTGAATCTATTTTTTTGAATAGCACTGTATGCATGATTGTAGGACCTATTGTAACTAACGGGTGATTATTAGTTATTTCGTTCACCAGTGAACAAAAGATTTGTGACAATGCCTAAACTGCCCCATAAGATATGCAATTTTGCCATGAATGAAGGCTCTAGATTCTGTTATCGAATTATATTCTGTGCGGAAAATGTTTTTCTATCGAAAAATTGCCTTTAACGAAGATGCTCAATACATAAGTACATGAACCAGTAGAATTGCCCAAGTTTATGTAAGGAGGCGGCCAATACGGTACGGTTTGTAGACTTGAAGGTTCGTTGGAATACACTTCTTTACAAAGTTACCGTGCGATGACGTACCAAGACTATCCATAGGACACAAGGCAGACAATATCATGAACCTGTTTAGAGGTGAGGTTGCTAAGCAATTAAATTCACAGCGCAAAGGTAATATGCATTGACCACACTCTACTATATTCTGTAAGGATAGCAGTTCTTAGTGTGTGGGGACATGTTGGGCAGAGTTTTAGTCCTCGAAGATGGTAGCTGCTAGTGGAGAGAAAATCGTCTAAAATGCTAGGGAAATTATAGTAGGAATAGAAGTAGAAACATACTGTATCTGAAACTGTGAACAGCCTTTCTGCCATGAATTCTAATTTCAAGTGTTTTTAATTTTAAGTTTTTTATTTTCATTTGGTTTTGTGATATCAAATGTATAGAATAATAAAATAGATAATAACCGATTATCTCAAGAACTAAAGTTTTTTTTGGTACTTTTTTTTCAAGTAAAATAAATTATTTTAAATCTAAATTCATTAGCAAATGAAATCAGTTGTACTTAAACTGTGTTTACGTTAGAATGCCTTTGTGAAAGTAATAAAAATAAAAAATGTTCGAATTTCTTTAATTAATTGCAGATCTCATAAGAAAAACAATAACATCAACACTCAATGATTGCTTTAAAATCAATAAAACTGGAAAATTCCGAAAGAAATTTAAAACCAATTACGTGATACTATTTGTACTCTATTCCCTCCAGCACTATCTACCATAGCCACGAAAAATTTAGGAACTACGATTTTCGTTTCAAAACAAAACGAATTCAAATTTCTATAGTCATAGATACCAATACAGAAACGGAAATAAGGAAATATGAAGAATCATGATTGTAGATAACGGAAATAGTGGGAGAAGCAGGCAGGGAGAAAACTGCCGACGACAAGTAGTACAGGAAAAGGGCTGTTATTGTAAAAGCCAATTAAACCATTGGATAATAGTATTTTAAGTATGTACAAATTCTAAAAGGCCAGTCCTTAACGGGAGCAGTTGAACTGGTCGATACCACTATCGACCAGCAAACACACTTGACAACGAGGAAAAACCAAGTCCGTAATTTGGAAACGTTAAGGATCGGCCAACGATTGTCTAACGAAATTCTCTTAATAGAATTTAAATAAAATGGTGATGAGAGAAGTCAGTATAAGTAAGAATCCATACTCTGTACATTTCCATAGCATTTAGGAAGACATTAAGCGTCAAGTGAATCACCGGACCATTACAGGTAAGGCGTATAATGCAGTTTCTTAGTATACTGGGTAGAGGTTTTTATATATTTTTTTTTTTGTTGTGCCCAAATATCTCAGAAAAGTTAAAATATTCAAAATAAAATAATATTTTTGATTTCTTTTTGTTATATTATTATTGTTGGTGTTGTTGTTGTTGTTGTTTTATTTTTAATGCACAAATTTCTATATTTATTTTAGTCGGATTTATTTATTTTTGGGTGTGTGTAATCTTACTCACACGACCAACAAAAATTTTCACTCAAAAGGAAATTCCGATTTTTCTTTTGATTTTTTTTGTTGTTGTTGTGTGTTCTTATGTCATTGCCATTGACGTTTCTGTGTATTTTTTCTTTTTCATTATTCATACCAAATATTTGTTTTGATGAAATTATCAGAAAAAAAAAAAGAAAAAATCACACAATTTCTACAATTTAATATTTATTTATGAAGTGTGTATTGGCAAGAACGAATCATTTATTACGCGTTGCCATATTTTGTATTGATTTCGTTTTCGATTTCGATTACGATTTTAAATCATGAATCATTTCAGTTTTTGATTTTAGTTGTGTTTGTTTTTTGTAAATAGATTTCTTTTGACCTTTATTTTTGTTAAAATTGTTTACCTTGCATTTGGAGAAGGATAACTAAGAGAAATTGCCAGGCAATGAAATGTACAATTTAAAAAATTGTGTCGCCGTAGTCTAGTAGGTAGTGTGTTGGCTTATTAGACGAAAGGCCAGGGTTCGAATTCCCGGTCAGGCATCAAAAACGAAAAATGAAAAAAATATTTCTTCGGCGGCTTCCTCTCTGCAGATTTCTGGCAAAAATTCTGAGTGTAAATAAAATTGCCATGAAAAGTTTCTCAAAAGTCTATCGTTCGGAGTCGACTTTAAACTGTAGGTCCCGCCACTCATGTATAAAATTAACACACACAACATAAGTGGTGTGAGAAGCTAGGCCGTAATCATGACTGAAGGGTTATAATGGCGAATTATGTATGTTATTTATGTCGCAATTAAGTTGTAGGATAACCATGGATGGTAATGTGTGTTTTACACCTTTTTCACTAGGATTCTATTACTCTCTTCCAGAAATCTTTGAAGAAAAAATAATTTCTAGATAATCCTCTGCTTAAAACTTCTCTGTTTGTTGTTTCTATGTTGGTCGCATTGGAAGACGAAATTTTTTTTATATTTCTGATAGACTATATGATCTCGCTCATCATTATTTCAAGCAATTCTTAACCAAGTAACTTGGCTTTGAAAGTATGTCAATATATATGCTTCAAGATTTTTTTCTTTCTTTCCTTTTTTTTTAAAGAACCTATCACACCTATCACCGATGTAGAATGCATAAATTGTTGTATATCGAGGCCTATATAACCTTTTTACATTTCATTGTGAACTGGAAATAACACTCTAAGAGAAAATTTAGTGGGTCTTATGTTGGCTGTAGTGTAGTGAGTAATTTTCTCATTGAGTTGTTTTCGTAATAAAGTGCTGAAAGCCTACTGAATAGATTATTTACAGAGGGATTAATGCCCATAATTCTTGATATCAGTGTAGACTACATAATCTTTAGTATTATAAATCGAGGCTAATGTACAATAATAGACAGAACAGTAAAAGAAGTTAATTCTTACACTGGAGACAGAATTCAATAGGTCTGATGGTAAACGATGAAAAAGCCATTCTCAATCCCCAATCACTTTGGGCCATATATTATTAAGATGTTCAAGAACATCAAACAATAATCACTGAAATAATTGTATTATATTGGTCAGTTGAAATGGAGATAGCCTCCTAAACTCTGCTATACCATTAGCACCCATTGTCAGTATTTCTAACTGGGTCCAATTTTTAGTACAATATGCAATAACGATGAATGGAGAATACGGTATCATTAGGGAACCGCAGTATGTTGACTGAAATGTCAAATTTAAATGTCTGTGATGGGAAGTCGGCCTGCAACGAAATGGGTCTAATGGGTCCAGTCAGAAAAATGTATTCTTACAATATCCAGTTGCAAATGATCTGGTAGCTTAAAGGCCAGTGGGATACTCTTGTCAGGATACTGGAAAGTTACAACTGAAAACCTGATTCAGTGTTCCAAAAATCAAGGAAATTGAGATTCTTCTTTGGGACTCGATTTATAATCAAAGTTTTCAATCTAATTTTTGTAATTGTGAGCATTAATATGTTATAAGTTATAAGTTATATTTTTTATTCATGCTTTATCCTCTAAAATGAACCACTAAGAAAGGTCCATTAGGAATAAATTAAAGAAATATAAATTAATTAAATAAAACAAACGTTATTAACAATAAAAAATTAATTTATACTGAACTCTTTGAATCTGTCTGTCGTTCCTGTGTCCCTTTTTAGGACATGTGTTTTTCATTTCTTTTCATTTCTTTTAACGAATTTATTTATCGATTAATTAATTAATTTATTTATTTAATTTATTTTATTTACTTATTGAATTATGTGTTTTGAATATTTAATAAAAAAGTTGAAATGTTAATTTATTATTTATTTTTGGCATACCTTCCCCTTTTACATAGTTCCCCCTACATTAATTGAGTTGTTAAACAATATTCAGATCATTCATAATTCCGACAACTAATTAACACCTCAATTGGAAATACACTGGATATCCACACCTCATATTATATAACAATACAAACAAACGCACTTATTAAACAATAATAAAACATTACACTTACAACATATACAAACCTCTTGAACTCCTGTCTTCTACGTCTCTGTGTCCTTTTTGGGCAACTGTTTTTTTATCATTCTTTTGTGTTTCTTTAAACGCTTTATTTATCAATTAATAATTAATTAATTTTATTCTAATATTATTATTTACTACATTTAATTAAATTTATGCGTCTTAGAATAGTTTAATAAAAATTTGAAAAGTTAATTTAGTTTATTTTTTGGGCACTATGCTTCCCTTTTTACAATAGTTCCCCTACATTAATTGAGTTGTTAAACAATCATTTCAGATCACTGTCCATAATTCCGACACAATTATACACACTCAATTGGAAATACAGAAACATCCATATAAATAACAAATAAAAAGACCTAAATTCAAAACCATAGCGTAAGAGAGAGGAACATGATTTATTATTATTAGCACAGGAGGAAACAGCGAGCCGTCAGTGACCAGTGTTCTATAACTTATACTGCCTATAGAAGTCTAGTCATTGAAATTTCATTTATTTGATGTTTTTATCATTCTCTTTTCCCTTTTTTTAACCTGTCATTTGACTTTATATGAATGGCCCACATATGTTAGTGTAAACAAAATTTTAGATAAATAAAATACAACCACTAGAGATAAAATTGTAGAATTCGATTATAGGAAGGGTTTATAATAGGAACGCATCATTCCGGCATATCTTGACTATAATGATTATTTACGGATTATGATCCATTGTACTTCTTCTAGTGTACCATGTCGAATACGTATTGCGGCTAATACTCGGGTCATTAGACTAATTTATACTAGTTCTTGGTTCTTGAGAAAATATGGTGCGATGCATACTCGCTAGATACCTTTTTAGATAGTATAAGTCCTATACAGGTACGTTCACTAGATTTACACTAGAGACCTCTGCTTACGACATGGATAGCACCATACATGTTTTAAATGTAAATCCTTCAATGAAATTCCTTTTTCTCTTAACTATATAATCAAAAGCAGAAGTGAACAAAACCTCGAACAGACCTGCACCCAAAACAGGCTATCTAGTGCCATGTAATCGTTAAATAAAAATAAAATAAAAAAACATCACAAGGCCAACAATAGACCCACACTGTAAAATTGTCTATTACTTGGAAACTAATTGATGGTATACACCGAGCTAAATCATATTGTCAGCGTTTGATCGTTTATTACTTCCATTAATGAACATTTCTTTTCTTGTGTTGTTTTGTTTATTTGCCTTACAACATCCGGTTGCACTATTCCCTAAAAAAGAGGAACGCAGAAAAACACAAAAATTTCATGAATTCATCGCGATTTAAACATTGATTGGCATGAAGGTCTTTTATTTGTTTTATTTCGTATGGTTTATTGCTATGTCTTTTTTGGCTTTTTTTTTTTTTTTTGGTATGGTTTT
>QOCX01006659.1:0-11063 GCA_005959815.1 Sarcophaga bullata
GTTTGAAAAGCGGACTGGCTGTTCGTACAGACATTCAGTAAATTGGGGAGACTTTTACCTATCGTAGCCACTCTGCAGGAATCTCTGCCTGGTTAAACCTCTCAATGAACTGGATGTCTCATTGACATGCTCAGTTCAAGTATACTCGAGAATATTCAAAGACTATTATCCTTGCTTGAATATTGTACTTGTTCACCTAAGACTTAATAGTTTTGCTTCCGACAGTAATAGCATTCCTCCACGGCAAATACAGATAATTGGTTGGACTTTTCATTCCATGATTTCAGTGGCATCACAGGTTTTGGCCATTCAATATCATGCTTTCTTTAGAGGTAGGCGTTGGTTTCATGTTAGACTTGGCTTAAAGGCAGAAAATTTACTTCTATTCTCCGTACGTTACAATTGGCCGTATGTCGTCTGAAGTTCTTGGCAGCATTTGTTAATCCTTCAGACCCTTGAGCCACGTTTTTATCTCACGATTCTGTCATAATAAAACAATCTTCGCAAATGGTGGCTATATTCTAGTGGTAGTGTATTATACTTACTATACGAGAGTTCCACGCTCAATATTCAGCTCTTCTACCTTCGGTCTACCAGAGAAAGCTCAGAGAGTAAATAATTGCTGTAAAAAAGTTTTCAAAACTATCTACTACAGGTCGACCCTTAACTGCAAGACCCGTCATTATTGTATAAAAGCAACACAAACATTATACGCATTGCGTGAAAGCCGTAAAGGGTTGAATGGCCAATAATGTATGCATTTATGCACCTTGATTTGTAATGTTGTAAGTCTGACGTCTGATGTCATTACTTTTGTTAAATGATGGACGCCATTTTTAGTCAAAGTTAAATGTGTGAAGTGAGCGATAAGCTAAAGTGAAGATCATTTTATCGGTAACATTTAAAGTTAAGTTTATGTTTTAACTTGTCATACAAATATATTATTCTCAATATGGCAACTTCAAATATTAACAACAACAAAAAGAAGTTCGTCGTTGTCACTGCTTTTAAAAAGAACTTGTTTAATGAAGTCGCCGTAGTCTAGTGGGTAGTGTGTTGGCTTATAAGGCGAATGGCCAGTGTTCGTGTCCCCGGTCAGACATCAAACACGAAATATAAAAAAAATATTTCTTCGGCGACTTCCTCTCAGCGGATTTCTGGCAAAAACTCTGAGAGTAAAAACTATTGCTATGAAGAAGTTTCTGAAAAATCTGTCATTCGGAGTCGACTTTAAACTGTAGGTCCCGCCACTCATGTATAAAATTAACACACACAACATAAGTGGTGAGAGAAGCTAGGCCGTAATCCTGACTGAAGGGTTGTAATGGCCAATTATGTATGTATGTAATTGAGCAATGTTATCGATATTGCTAGGGCACTGTTATATTTTTGAAAAAGTTAACTTTATTTTATCATTAAATTGTAATAACGAGAAAAGGTTAAATGTAACTTTAAAGTTTACTTTAGCTAAAGTTAACTTTAACTAAAGCCAACTACTTTAGCTAAAGTTATCTTTAATTAAAGCCAACTTTAAAGGCTAGTTGTAATAATGGCATTAAATTGAAAGAATTTTTGCCTCTTTTCTATATTATAAGCTGCAGCTTGTAGTAACCTTCTGCTCTCTACTGTATTTTTGAAACAAAGAATTCGTTTTCAGAAGAAAAAAAAAACAAAAGAAAGTAAAACGAAAACTATTGGAAATTTTCTTGTACTTAAAATAATCTCAGTCGAGCACAAATTCTAATTTAAAGTTTTATGACACCTGCCAGTCGTAAATAATTAACAAACCTAACAATCTAACATTGTATTTCAATTTAAAGTTTAATTTGGTATATTTATCTGATACCTACCTCTACACCTTATTCACTGTCATATCGCAATTAATTATTAAATAATTCGATTTTAAATTGTTGCCATGACACTAAAACTACAAAGCAATGAACATAGATTATTTACAAAACTGTTAACGATAATCGAGATCAAGTAAGACCCTCATGGTTAAGATTATAAGAAAAAATATTAAAGCTGATAAGAATATTTATAATGTTTGTGTGTTTATTTTTAAATTGTTTTTACTATTTAGAGAAGTAAACAAATTATTAACAAATGAAGAAAAAATAAATCATCAAGCATTTCCCTATGGCCTTAAATAGATTTTCTAAGTACTGAGTGACTAAGTAACTTTGATTTAAAGGCAACGTAGATTTTATCTGAGTTACCATAAATTATTATCCCCCGGTTGTTAAAATACAATAAGAGAAAATAGAGAAATGCTAATCACGTTCTTAATAAAGATTGAAATTGTAAATAGATTGTGAAATTTCAAATCAGCCAGTGATAAAATTATAAAAAAAAATTATTAACAAAGACTATTTAGTGACCACTGTAAGAACATCGTAATGTGTTTCTGTTTAACAAACAGTCGTTGGTTCAGCAGAATCATTTAAATTTTAAAATAAAAGACAAAAACAATAAAAAAAAACAACAACAACAAGTTTTTTTTTTTTAATTGAATTTTAAAAATATATTCACGTATTACATACGTATTTATAAATATATAAGTGGACACATATACATACATATATGTACGTACATACGTCAAATATCTTTCTCGTTTTCTTTTCCATCCCCTCATGCTTAACTAATTCTTGCAGAAAATTTTGAAACGTTTGAATACGTATTTGTATCGAGCGTTTTATGATCATTCGGATCGTGAGTGAGTGCTTTTGGCTGTGTTGTTCTCAACTGTGTGCAGACAATGGATAAATCTGTGGTAAGTTTAAAAAAAAAAAGCTTTTTTTTCCCTTTTGATTTATGAAATATATTTAAGTGTGGTTAATTAAGCGTTTTAGTATAAGAGAAACTAAGGATTTGTCACATACGCAAGCTACAATGGAAGAGTTCGTAGAGTTCGTTATATGAGCTCAAGTAAGCTTTTGGTATCGTAGCTACTATCCAAACCTACCTATCTACCCACAACATACAACAGTTTCCTCTTAAAGCCAGTTCAAGTATTATATTCGCCGTACTTTGCATGTATTGCAAGGCAACCGAACCCCATCATTTAAATCGGAGGCATACATACAACCCTTTAGTAGGGATTACGACCTAGATTGAGAGTCTTTTGTTTCCATTTCCAGTTTTTTTTTATAATGCTACACACAATATCTTTAATATTCAACACTTTCAATACAACCCACGTAGTTATTTCATAATGAATTATTCATTAGGATTCTCTCTCTCATTGCATTTGATATGCTAATGCAGAGGTAAACAAAACCTTTACAAGCACATGACATTCCTAATGGCAGTATTTACCGCATGTTTCCATAAGACAAGCGTTTTTAGAAAATCGCTAAATTAACTTATTGTCTACAGCGTGTTTGTCAAAGAGAATCAACATTTTTTCGTTTTGTTTTTCTCTCAACATGTGGTTGTTTTTGGTAGAGTTGACGCAATAAATTTTTTAAGGTAATCATGAACGTGTTAAAGCGTATGTAACTTTATCGGAAGCATTGAATTATTTGAAAATCAAGGTGAGTGAGCAGTCTTCGGTTATTTAAAATATAGTATTGAGTCCAAGAAAATAGCAGACAGATATTGCGTGGTGCAGTATCATAATTTTTGGTCACTTGCAACCTTTAGTAGATTTACGAATGAGCTTCTTCATACTATTAAGTGTAGTGGGTTCTTTTAAACGATGATGGGCGCAGTCTTTACAACTTAAAGTCCGGCGGGCGAACAGAACGATTTTTGGAAACTTTCATTGTAGGTTTTTATTTAGGTCCACAGATTTTGTGTGGGGATGTCATAGGGCGATGAAATATTTAGTTTCATGCTTTATTTTAGTTGGAGATGTTTGAGAGTGGGTTTGAGACCATGGCCTCATCTAATAAGCTGAACCACACGTACGTACTGGACTACGGCAACATTTCGGACCAAAAACTATATTTTTCAAGCTGATGTTTGAATTTCAACAAAATTTTTGTTCATTATTTACCTTCTATTCCACCCTTGAGTTTCCAATATGATTTCCTTCTCTCTCTTTTTTTTCTTTAATTCGTAGGGCATTCAAAATTCCTCTTAACCCTTAAATTGTTTCTGAATAGCATGCCAGCATTTGTATTCATTCGAGTTCTTCTATAAAAAGACTCTGTACTACACAGTTCATATTCAAAGCTCTAGGAGAACGCTTATCTTGCGGTTTTATTGTGAATGCAAGTTTATTAACAAACAAAAAAAAAAATTATAAAAAAAACTAGTTTCAGTTTACGTTTGTAACAAAACTATGTGTAAACAGTTGTTAAAAAAAAACCCCCAAACAAATGTGCAAATTAGTGTAAATAAAACCACGTTAAAAATGCTTTAAAAAGGTTTTTTAGAAAAATCAATAAACAACGTGTGTTATTTCTGTGCTCTGTCTGAGTACAACTCAGTTTAGTTCAGTTCAGTTCAGTTCGTTTCATACCTTCCATCTTTCAAACACATGGGTCGCATGCTTGTTGCACAACCCATACAACGTGTATATGAATGAGTAAATGAATGCTACTGGTTGATGCTGCATTGCTACTGTGTTGCTTACCGTTTTTAGAAGCTGTATTAACGAAAATGTTTTTTTATCTGCATTTACTACGAGTAAAAGTGTTCTTAATTTAGCGAAATTGAAAGTGAAACTTTTTAACTTTTATTTTCATTTAAAAAAATTTGCTTGCAAATACATTTTATCATCATGGATCCTCTATTAAGTCGGGTAAGTTTTGCTTACTACTGCGTCTAGTCAAAAAATGATACGAAAGCAATGCAAAGCAATGCAATGCAATGCAAATGCTGTCAATGACCTTACATGACTTAGTTTGCTTGAAATAGCTTTTCTTTTCATGCAACATTGTGTGTGTTTATCAAGTGATTGTTGTGACAACAATCGGCGATTACATTGAGGATCTGGTTTAAGTGGCATAATTTGTAAAGAAATTTGTACATATGTATGTACGTATGTATGTATGGTTGTTCAAGTTCGTTTATTATTAAGAAAAATTTCCATTGTTGTTAATCGTTACTGTCATTCAGTTAGACTTGTCTCCAAACTCTCTGCTTGCTCCGTTGATTGAAATGTTGCCTTTTTTATAGAATTAGACTTGCAGAAGCATTATATTGCGAGGCAACCTCTCTATTTTTTTTTTTTTTTTTGTTAGATCGCAGTGACATATTTGTTTCTATATAGTATATTATTATATCATTTTTGGTTCTCGAAAGAGATTAATGAATTTCTTTTTTGTACTAACAGAGATTTTTTGTGATGTTTTATGCTTATGTTTAATTTGGGCCATATTTTTTTTATAACTTTTTGTAGTATTATTTTATTTTTCATATTTTTTTTTTTTTGTTGTTTTTTGTTTCTCGTTGATATTTGTTCATTTGTTCTTTATTTTTTTTTTTTTTTTTTTTCTCTTTCCTCTTTATTATTTTCTTCTTTTTTCCTGGATGTTCTTATTTAAATTTGCATGTTTCAGTGCTCTTCTTCTGTATTCTCCTTATATGTATATTTTTTGTTTTCATTATCTCTTATTAACATTTGATCTTTTGTGACTGATCTATTTCAGCCGAGATTTTAAGCAGGCTACGTTAGTATTTATTTTTTTCCGTCGCTCCAACTTTTATATTTTTTTTTTTGTGTGATAGCCAATTTTTCTTGTTTTATTTTTTATGATTTTTTTTCTGTTTTTAGAGCGACTTAACTGCGCGAACGGTTAATGTTTATATTTATTTATCTTTCTTTTTTTTATAGTTGGTTTTATATGGTTATGGTATTCTTCTTGACATATGCTTTGGTAGTTAACAGTATTTCAGTATTCTCACGAGCGTAAAAACTGCTTTATTTCCTTTACCAATGATCGGTAATACTATCAAGCCATTTCGATTAGCACGTAAATGTACCAAAATGCAAAAAAACCAAAAAACAAAGACTTCAAAATGGTTCGATTTTTTAAGACATAGCCCGGTAACAATAATGTTATTTTTGGTTTCTTTTCTTGTCTTTTTTTTTATTTTTTCTACTGTGGTTACAGTCGTTGGCACAAACAGGGGCTTAATCGTCCAGAAGAGATACCCTAATATCTGTATAGTCCTTTACCGGATATTTTCTTATGTATCTTAGAGTTGTGATTATCTCAGCTCTGGCTCTTATTACAGCTCGACTTTGTTATTTTTTCTGTTTTATTATTTATTTTTTAAACAGAGATTTCTGCACTTTTAATGTTGTATTTTTCCTTTGGTTTTTTTTATTGATGCATAGGTGTAGGAGGTTTAAGGATGTGTGTGATTGATTGTGCGATTGAATATCTTTTTTCTTTTTTTTTTTATTTATTTTATTTATTTTGTGTATACAGTTATGTACTGTCCCAACAGTGACTTGAAGCCAATTATGTATTTGCTGGTAGCTTCTATATTTATCCTGTACTTTTAAATGGGATTTGCGTGACGATCTTGTATTGGATTAGAAAATGTTGTACTACGGTTACCCTAGTCTTTTGGTTGTTCCGATTCCTATATTTGAGCGAAATGGTTACTTTATTTTTTTTCTTTTCTCTTCTTTTTATTTATTTCATCAAGGAGAGATTTCAACGATTTTTTCAAAGCCAACACGTCAGTCTACGCTTTGGACGAATAGAAAAATTCTATATTGCCTATAACTTAGCGTATGACAGGGATTAGTTGTTTTTTATTATTGTATTAGGATGATTTTATATTTTTTTTTGTGCTATTATTGAAACGCTTGTTGTTGTTTCTTTTCTCCCAGTTATAAGGATTTGGCTGTAACGGACAAGTAACAAACACAGTTACAATCCTATGAAAGACCGACATACAAACATCAAAATAATGATGACATAAAATTAACATGAACAAGTCCGTACATCACGGGCCACACGGTGCTTCATGTATTGGAATCTATAAGCAGAGTAACTATTAGTGCAAAGAAAAGAAAGGATGATTATAATTAAATAAAGGAGAGAGATAGAGAGAGAGAGGAGAAAACAATCCTAAAGTTCAAATCCGCAATTGTGATTAATACAATTCCTCTATGCTCTTCGTTCTACTCTTTCTTTTTAGCAATATCGCTGTACCCGCTGATAATAGGCACTCCACAAGCAAGATGTTGGTGCGCGAACAACTAACGGCATTAATCGTCAAAGTAAAGTAATGGACACAATTTAAGAACCATTGCTCACCGTGCAGGTTCGTAATCTAGTGGAGGCCTTACGTCATGTTCCTGAGCATGATTCGCCTTATAATGCCTCGTGGTGGACACATAAAGGAAAGCGAAAACGCGGAATACAAAAAATTAGTACAAGTTACCACCGCCCGTTTCTATCAATGGGAGGCTATTGCGGCTCATGTATTTCCCATAATATTGGCCTTGTTTTTGGGTGCCTTTTCCGATCGATATGGACGCAAATTGCCTCTGCTTATGGGTTTGAGTGGTAAATTTCTGTATTCCATAATGATTGTGGTGAATACGAAAATGAAAAGTTGGCCTTTGGAAATGGTTATCTATACGGCTACACTGCCAAGTGCCTTAACGGGTGCCGATGTGGCCATATTTGCCTCGTGTTTTGCCTACATATCCGATATATCCACCTTGAAGAATAGAACCTTAAGGGTGACCATATTGGATGTATGTTATCTAAGTGCAATGCCAACGGGAGTGGCCTTGGGCTCATATCTGTATTATAATCAGTTTAATCGTTCCTACACTAATATGTTTGCCTTTAATGCTTCCCTATTGTTTGCCTCCATAGTTTATACGATATTTGCTTTGAAGGTACATTAGATATGCTTGACTAAAGAATTTCGTATGAAAATTAAAAAAATTTTTTTACTTTTCCTTTGCAGTGGCAGACAACACCCAAACAAAGGCCTTTAAGTGAACTGGGCTGTTGTGGCTTAGTTACCGGCTTCTTTGACAAACAGCATGTCATTGATTCTTTTAAGGTTTTGATACGCAAACGGCCCGGTGCACGCCGTAGTTTTCTTATTATGTTTCTGATCTCGATGGCCTTGTATACATTTCAAAGAGATGAGGGCCAATATTTATTTATGTATACTACGTTCAAATTCAAATGGGACATAAGCATTTTCAGTACATTTAAGACTGTCAAGTCCTCAGCCTTTGTGGTGGCCATGTTAGTGGGCGTGCCGATAATGAATAAAGTGTTCAATTGGAGGGATACTGTAAGGCATTATTTCTTAAGCCTCTGGTTCAAATTTTTCAAATAATTTTCTTTGTTTTTATTCTCTAGACCATTGTCTTTATTGGAGCTTGGGCCCATGCTGTTGCCCGTTTATTCTACTATTTTGCCACTACCGGTGAACTTTTCTATGTTGGTGGCTTGGTAAGCAGTCTTGGCCCCATTGTGGCACCCATGATACGTGCCATGACCTCAAAGGGTGGCTTGGTAAGCAGTCTTGGCCCCATTGTGGCACCCATGATACGTGCCATGACCTCAAAGGTAGTACCTTTGTCTGAAAGAGGTAAAGTTTTTGCTTTACTTTCGGTATGCGACAATGCAGTGCCCTTTATAAGCGGTGTATGTTATTCACAAGTCTATCGGGCAACATTAGACGAAAATGGTCAGGGTGGCGGTGGCGTGTTTCTGTTAACCATAGCCACACAGATGGCAGTTTTCATTTTAATATTGTAAGTATTTCTCTGAATGCAGATTTTATTGTGTTCTTTTAATTTTCAAAATTTATTTCAAGATCCATACACATAATCCTGGGTGATAGTCCTATGGCTGTACCAGAGGTTAGTGAAAATGAAACTGCCATTGTAAATAATGATGGCTGTACAGAGGAAAAATCAAAACCAGCCCTGACATCATCGAACTGTGATGATGAAAAATTATCATAAGATTTTTAAATTTAAGGCCTATTTTTTATAAATAATTTTTTGTTTTTTTTTTTTGTTTTTTCTTTTAAATAATGTTTAAGCATAATAAATTAAATTAAATTCCAAAATATATTTTAAAAGATTTATTTTAAGAGTTAACTTTTAATTGTTAAAACTTTCTGGGATTGTTTGTAAAAAAAAATATGTTTTGTATTGTTTTTATTTTATAAATTGTATCCTCCTTTATAAATATTAAGATTTTAACACAATTATTTTAAAACTTTTGTAAAAACATTTTTAAATAAAATTTAAAACAAAAAATAAATTTAAGAAAAATTTATTAAAAAAAAATTAAAGAAAACAAATTAAATTGTTGTGTTTCATGTTTCATATTAAGCTCAACGAAATCTATGTTGGAGTCTGAACATTTAGGCAAGGATATCCTAGATTTCCAATGCCTGTGGAACATACTTTATTGGAGATAAGCTCGCATTGGAAAGATTTTTCACTAAGATTTGCAAAGACTGAAGTTAAATTCTATGATGTGGCCACAAAAGTTTAAGTTTTACTGACTAAATCAAGTAAATTATCTTCAAAATTTTTTAAAAAAAACTCAATTTTTGTTGAAAAAGCTTTATTATTTGTGATCTTTTAAACTGAAACTCCCTTTTTTATTCTGCCTAAAAACTACATACATAACATAATCGGCCATTACAACCCTTCAGTCAGGATTACGGCCTAGCTTCTCACACCACTTATGTTGCTGTGTGTTAATTTTATACATGAGTGGCGGGACCTACAGTTAAAGTCGGACTCCGAACGACAAATTTTTTTTTTTTGAGAAACTTTTCATGGCAAATTTATTTACTCTCAGAGTTTTGCAGAAATCTGCTGAGAGGAAGTCGCCGAAGAAATTTTTTTTCATATTTTGTTTTTTGATGTCTGACCGGGGATTCGAACCCTGGCCTTTCGTCTAATAAGCCAACACACAACCTACTAGACTACGGCGACTTCAAACAAAACACTACAGAGATACGAATTAAATTCCTTAAAAAATTTAAACAATTTCTTCCTTCTACGTACATTCACATAATAGGCCCTCTTTACAAATTTTTTCATTTTTATTGTACATGAAGCGTCTAATTTAAAAGAAACCTGTACCAGAAACGTATTGAATGAACTAAAACTTCCAATTGTTACCGTTAAAAAATCAAAACATAACAGGTTGTAACTGTTAAATTACATTTAAAGAGAAATTTAAATTCCCTACCTAATTCAACTGTATTGGAATACTTAGATATTTTTGTGGATTTTATGCGATTTTTTTAACATCCTAAAAGTATGCTATAATAACAAAATATTGTCTATATTATAACAGTTACTGTTAACTGAAACAAGGAAATTTTTAAATGTTTTTGTTCTATTAATATGGAAGTTTTAAGCAATTATAACACTTATAGATGTTGGATTTTATTATAACAGAATTTGCATTTAGCCAAGCACAGTTTTTAGTGCAACTTTAAACCCATAAAATAAAAACAGGCCAAACTGTTAGACACAATAAGAGTACCACTGATAGGAAATAAATTTTTTTTTTTATTAATTTCTGAAAAATAATTTTCTTACTACGTGAACTCCATCCATACATATCTGTTTTGCACTCCAATTTGCGTGTGGTGAATTTGTTTTAACCAAATAACTCCGCTATTGACGGTGAAAATTACTTATTCTAGATGAATGCCAGTTAGTTTACCACTGATAGTATGGTGAAAATTAGTTTTATTCACCAAACTATGCAAACTCACCACACATTGCAAAAATTCACCACACTTCCCAAAAATTCACCACGTTAGAAATACAACACATTAAAAAGTAATTATTTGTTTTGGGGTCAGTTCGTCAAATCCAACCAAATTCCTTCCAACAATGCACAAACGTAGGCAATGACCACCCGCCACAAACAACACAACCCCGTTCTCCTCCGCACCCAATGACGCACTCTCAAATTCAGGATATTCTATGATCAGAAAGAAGGAAAATACACAGAAGAAACGTAAACAACATGGAAGCCAGAAACATCTACACATTAATCGTACGTGAAAAACCGTTCATCTTACAAAAACGGGGTATTGGTTAGTCTGGATCTTGAAACTTTAAGGCACTTCACGAAAACAAG
>QOCX01006660.1:0-11063 GCA_005959815.1 Sarcophaga bullata
TTTGTTCACAGTGTGTGATACGTGTGTGCAGAGAGAGTCATAATCAATTGAAATAGAAATTTATTAAGTCAACAGAAAATACAATATCAATTGCATCAAGTGACAAAATACTTAAGAAACCAATTGAGAAAATATATCACAACGTTACTGTGTGTGGGAGAGAGAGTTTCTTGAGAACACTCTTACAGGTATCTGATGTAGTAATAAAACTATAAGATATAAATTCTAGGCCTAAGCAATTTAGTGGGGCCTATTTTAAATGATTGAGTAATCATATCCGTAAAGCTATTCAACACCAAACTATCGAAACGATTTTGTGAAGGAAGAACAAATGAATAACATTTAAAAATGATGGCAAGTAATCATAGAAACATGATCAAACATCATCTCAACTTAAGCTACTGTTATCATGAAGAGGTGATATACTACTACAATCATATTATCTGTTGTATTGTACCCTCATGTAGGGTATTTGCTGTGGGCAATAGGCTTGCCCTATCAAACTTCCTGCCCGGTTATTCCAAGAATCTTATCTGATGCTTTATCTCCTTCATTATAAAATTCATTTGTTGTACTTGAGACAATTGCCATTCTAAACAAGTGGAACATTGTGGAAGCTATCCTCTGCGCAAACTTATCTGCCTGTTCATCACCTCCAATATTTACATTTCACAGATAGTAACTCCATAATAAGCTTGCCCAATCAAACTTCAGGAAACTATTCGATATCAACGATGAAAATATCCTGCCTAGAATCTTGTCTGATGCTTCGCATCCCTCTTTATTTAAAAAATTCATTTCGTTGTACTTTGAGACAATTGCCATTCTAAACAAGTGAACAATGTGGGAAGCCTCGCTTCATCACCGTTAATATCTACATTACTTGGCATTCAACAGATAGGTATTTCCATTATAAGCCTACCCTATTAAACTTCAGGATCACTGCTCTATATGAACAAGGAAAATTCTTTAACCCTTCTCCAAGAATGTTTACTGCTGATTCATCCTTGCCATTACAAAATCACAAATTTATGAAGACAATCTACATTTCGTGCGACAGCTATTCTCGTCTCGCAAACTCATCTGGATCTTCATTGCCTCCAATTTCCTCATGATTTGATATCCAGCAGATAGTAATCCTATGTACTCTACCTAGCTTATTCTGCTTCTCCTGACAGACCCACCCCATCTACAATCTAATGGCATAAAAGCTGAGTACTCGGAAGGTGTTATGTCACATGGTTTTTACCACATGTTCCATGAATTAGGCATAGACTTCCGTCATCAGTTTCCCTATGGAATAACCGCTTCTGTCCCATGATCCTAACCCATGATCTTAACCCATCCTTATACAATTAAATATTGGTCCCTTTTTAAAAGAAGATGCTGCTTTTAGCATTACTCAAGTCTTCGTTCGTTACTAAATCCAATTACCTTTCAGCCACTCGAATCATTAAGGGCCTTCGTAATGGCCCTTATAACTTATTAGCATAAAATTGACGAACAAACAATACATCTGTTATGCTGTGCGATTATAAGCAATTGCTTTGGCAAGTAATTGCAAAAGACAGAAATACTTACATACTTTCAAACATATATTACAGAGAGACAAAGTGTGAAAATAAGCAAATTCACGTACGTTAAAACGTACTTAAATATTAAATGAATAGTTGTTGTGAGATATCAGAGCTACAAAAGTATTAAAAGTATACGTTTTTGGAAAACATATATAAACGGCTACGATTTTAGACTCGCTACCTATTTAAGTTTACCGTTGCGATAGAAAAAGGATTCTCTAAATTTGTCTTTTCAAGTCTAGGGCTTGTTATGTTAATGTTTCTGCACAACAACCACTTCTGCAAACCAAAAGACAAAAGTCGCCTGCATAATTATTTTATTTACTCTCAGAATTTTTGTCAGAAATCTACTGAGAGGAAGCCGCTAAAGAAATTTATTTCTCATATTTCGTTAGGTTCGTTATGTCTGGTTAGTTGCCTGAATCGTGGCCTTATACGCCAACACTACTATACGTCCAACATACTAAGAGTAACTTCGAATACTCAAGTAAAAATAATCTCTACAACTTGTATATAAAATTTTAAGATTTCAATCCTTTAAGCTACTGTACGCTTCATCATTTACGACACTGTAACAATAATGTGTTCACAATAAATGAATGCTCAATTATAGTAATAATGAACAATGGAAACAGCTTGAGCGCATACGCTGTCTCATACATACATACATACATACGCTTTAGCTGTAGCAATAAATTATATGTATGTGTGCTGCGATGAATTTATTTTCATTTTATTGAAATTAAAAAAAAAACACAATTTTTTAGAACTAAAACTGCATTTCATGAAAAATTAATAAAATCTGACACAAACTGACTTTTAAGATTTAACGACGACAACCTCTACCTCCATTTCAATCGAACACGCTTTCACACTGTTTTATAGAAGTAATAAAGAACAAGAAGAACAAGCAGTGAACGGTGTTTTTTTTTTAATTGAATTTTTCAAATAAATTTTTATGTTGAATGAACATACAAACGAACGAATGAGTGAATGTGGCACAAGGCAACATATCATCACACATACATAGTCAGTAATAGAGTGAAGCCTTTAAAATGTAGAAAGTGTAACAGAAATGCTTTGTAAAAAAATATAAACACTTGAGATGTTTGCATGATTTGGCAAACAATTTGAATTCAAATTTGAATTTGAGTTCGAATTCGAATACGAATACGAATACGAATTTTTATATGTGAAATGCTAGTGTCAGAGTGAGAGTGAGAGTAAATTTGTTGTGATTGTATGCGATAAACTTTTAGCAATAAAATGTGCCGTGTGTTGTATGCTCATGTCGTATAACTTTTACTTCGTTCCACTTTGAGGCAGTAAAGACGTGAATGTTCTAATATTGGTGTTCTATAGGCACAAGGGTAAGAGGATGGTGAACTTTTTTTACTTCAGTTTATCAAGATAATTTCATATGTTTGCCACAATTTTAAGGAGGATAGGCTTATAAGATTTAAGAGTTGTCACATGAAATGTTTTGTTTTTTTTTTTTTTTTTTTTTTCCTCTTTGAATTTATTTCTAAATTTCTTTCATTATCAAAAAAAGGAAAGAAAAAACTGACGTCCTTGCTATTTACCGCACTTATGTTCGATCTAAAATGGAAAATAATTCTCACGTACGGGACAGTGCTTCGAAGTCTATTTAGAGTTTTTTGATTGTGCATCTAACACGCCGAAGTCATCGTAGTCTAGTAGGTAATGTGTTGGCTTATTAGACGTAAGGGCAAGGCCCAGCTCAGATGTATGTATGCTCAGCATATTCTTCGAATAGGAGTGGCATTAATGCATCACAAATGCAAAAATATCAGGTTCTTGGCAGGGAATTTTCATCGTTAACACCAAGCAGCATCGTGAAGCTTGTCAGCGCAATATCCTTAGATGAGGTGTGATAAGAAAACCCTGAAAAAGACTGAGTGCTGGATAATAAATCATATTGTTGTAGTAATAAGGCATTTCTACGCAACAAAAGTAGTAATAAATCCGTACCCCGATATTTTACCTAACCAAAGGATCTGTTAGAAAACAGGACATATGACTCATAATCCATCTGAGAAAATATTTTAAATAGTATTAGACCGCCTTGTATTACATTTTATTGATGAAACGTTGTACGTTGTGTTGATGAAACTTACAAGGAGTTTGTAAAGAAGGAACGTCACTGAGGATACACAAAAACTTCTTGATTCACTGCAATTAGACAAAAATTAGCTGCGATGATGCCATGAGAAAACAGATGAAATAGAATAATTCAAATCAGATGGCACCCAATAACTTTTAAGCAATCTAGTATTGATAGGAGAGATATGAATTTGTGCTAAAACATGTCGTATTGGAGGACATCTCTGTACTTGATAGAACATACAAGTCACATGTGTACCTCTTTCCATAGTTCGGCAATAAAATCTTAATAGTATTCGAATAATTTTAATAAACAGTAGTTTGCCCTCTTGCAAATAAATCATGAAAACTCTGGCAACTCTATCCATCGAAAACCAGAGAGAAAAAAGTTAAACAATTTCCATGTTCTTGTTAAAGTATTGTTATCAAGAAAATTATATTTTACAAATGTTTATAATACCTACGAGTACGTGAGACCATCTAAAATGTCTGTCTCTATGCCGGTCTGTCTGTCTGTCTGTCTATCTAGTCATCTCTATGCCTAAACATTCTTGTTAAAAGGAAGGAAGAACAAAAATTCTCCTTCTTCCTTATGTTTACATTATTTGCTTGGAATATGTTTATGTTCCAATAACAACGGCTTGGGCCCAAATTATATGCTTGAAAAGTATTTACTTATCGTATAGATGAATAACAACAAAAACAACAATCAAAAACCAAAAAAAAAAAAAAAAAGAAGAAAGAAATAGAGAAAGAAAAAAACTGAAATAAAGTAAAGAAAAATGACAATCAAATTGATTTTCTTGGCCAATGTTGTTGATATTCTCTCTGCTATTGACTTGGGGTCGTAGCTAATGAAACCAAACAAACTATGTTTGTGGTAATATTTGTAACAGTTGCAGAATAGTCTTAAGTAATAGTCTTAGTTCTAACGAAATCTAAATGATTTCTTACTCTTTCTCTCTCTGGCTTTTAAGATCAGCTTTGTAGGGACTCTTCCTGGGGTGTGCCTGGACCAAGAAACCTTGTCATCTTCAGTGGATTAAAACATATCAGACTGGTATTCGGTTAGTACAAACTAAGTACTATTAATCACCCAATCCTCCATCATCCTCTCCAAAATCCAAAATGTTCGGTCTGCATCTAACAGTTCTAATACCTGGCAGTTGGTATAAACTGCAACAATAACCTCCCCATACACGATGCCGATCGCAAATCAAGGCCCTTAGTATTCAGCAAAAGAGGGTGCTAAAATCTTCGGAGGACTTTCTATCACTGAATCAAATCTTGCACAGACTCTGAAATGTTCAGGCAGGCAATAGATCCTACAGAATTGGCTCTCTACTCAACTGACGAAGAGGATTTGGAATTTCACTCCCAGTTGAAGAGAACGTTAGTGCACTGACAAAGCAGGTCTATGTGGCAGGTTCCGCTAAGCCTTCTGAAGCCTACCAACTAAATCCAGACCTGGAGAGTAAGCGTAAATCCGGGGAGAAAAACTCACTTCGGTTTTCAAAGAATGTGAGCGAACATTTGATTACTACATAGTGGAGAAAAACTGATGTAGAAACATGGCTATCTCGTGAGGCAATACGAGAACGCTGTTCGCCGACGGACAACTGGGACTTTCGACTACAAAAATGTCAACCTCTGGCTTACACAGAAGAGAAAACTGAACAAAAAACATGCAAATCTTATGAGCGTTAAAAGAACATTGACGGTTTCGATGATAAACTCAATACTGCCGACGAACAGGCATTGCATGGTAAAAATTTAAACACTCACCTAATTTCTGCGATAGGCAAGGTCCTTTTTAGATCATTTACTGTCCCAATTTTACTCAAACAACTAGCATTACGTTTGTATTCAAGATCATCCTTTGTATTGCTGACATTAAAGTTGACTTCTACTAGCTTTCTCATTGCCTTTATTGCTGTCTGTGTTTCGTATTGTCATCGATGACAAAATATAAAATTATAACAACCGGCGCCATTGTCCTTGTAAAATTGTTTACTTTTCTTACTTTGCTCTTGACTCTACATAATAATAAGAAGAAAACAAAAAAAAAAAACAAAAAAAAATAAATTCTAGACGCTCGGCTATGCGATGAGGAAAAAGGAAATAGAGAAGGTGATATTATAAAATAAAATCTAAATTTTATAGTTTATAGACAGTCTATCGTCATTGAAACTTATAAACCTTTCAAAATTGTTGCTCCTTTATTAGTTGTTGTCATGTTTGTTACCATTTTCTTTCTTTCTTCTTTTTCTTTTATATAATTTCTTTTACTTCTTACATCCCTGCTTGCATGTTTTGGTCAGCAGTCAATTTTCTGCAATCGGAAAATTACACCATTTTGGGTTTTGCTTCTTCTATGGCTAAGGAAATATTTATTTACAGATGTTTTTTTTTTTTTTTTCTTAAATTAACTCATCGTACAGTTCAGTATGACTTCTGCAAAAACAATTTAAGCTTCTTCTAACTAACATGCCTGCAAATATGACAGTTTCTAAGAGGAAAGCAATTAATACACAACAAAATAGAAAATAGTTAACTATTTTGTTTGAAGTCATATCAATTATCTCTAGGTAATCTGACCATTGTTATCTCTTATAATCATGATTCTGTTTTTTTTTTGTTTAACAACTTGTCCTTCCTTCGGCTGTTGCTGTTCATACCCGTTCATGCTGCAACCTGTTTATGTACGAAATGTGTTTGAGTTTTCTTTTTTTCTTTCGATTCTTTCGTTGTTTTCTCATAAAGTATTAAAAGAACATTTTGTAAACCTTGTTTGTCTGTTCGCCTGACTTGTAAATAATAATTTATGCATTACTTAAGTTTTTTGAAAGCAGTTCAGTTCAGTTGAGTGTTAAAGGTGCTCAGTTGCTCAGTGTCATTTACAATCGATATTTACTTTAAGTTTTGCATTGGAGTCATTGCACTTTGAAAATCAATTGTTTTGTTCAAGTTTAAGGGGGATGATGACAAAGTTTTATAATACATGTTGTACACGATTTTAGTTATAGAAGTTATCGATAATTGATCACTTTTTAACACCTACAACTCTGCAGCTCAATATTTACTTTTCGTCTGATATTTTATGTCAGTAATGTTGCTACTAGATACTCAGCTCTTAGGTCGTTTTCGTTGTTAAATCAATCGTAATGATGAAGTTCTAAGCGTTTCCCTGTCACCCTAATTATAGGCTTTTTTCCACACCCCATAGTAAGCACCTCGTCATCCATCCTTACAAAGTAAAAGAGGTCCTTCAAAAGAATTAATTCTCATAATAAGCATAGAAGTAAATATTGGGTGGGTCATTTAAATGTTTAAAGTTAAAGTTTGTCAAATTGTTCCGGTTAGAAATGGAATATTTTGTCCTTCATATTGGTGCCTCACAGTGCTTCATCCGATCGGACAATTTTCGTACACTTTTTCGAGTATACGTGGTGTCGGATCACGGTAATGGCATCACGAATATTACCCTTCAAATGCTCATTTGTCTCTAGTATGTCGACTTTACATTTTTTTTTGAACGGCGCTTCACAGAAAATAGTCAATGGTGTCAAAACGCAGCTTTTTGGCAGCTAATTAAACGGCATTTTATTTACTCTCAGAGTTTTTGCTAGAAATCTGCTGAGAGGAAGCCGCCGAAGAAATATTTTTCATATTTTCGGTTTTTTTTATGTCTGACCGGGGATTCGAACCCTGGCCTTTCGTCTAATAAGCGAACACACTACCTACTAGACCACGGCGGCTTCAATTGATTGGCAGTACAACAAACTTTATTCACATTTTGACTCTGGCCTATGTCATCTTTTCCGATGTCCTCTTTGGGCATACGTTTAAACAATACTGTACCAGGCACATACGTTCAAATCTTATCTTTCAAATGTATGTTAGCTTAAACTCTCTTACATTTATAGTCTTAACTGTTATCCCTGCTCTTTGATCATATCACACACCCTCATGCGGCAGCATGTTTCTGTGCTGTACAAGTCCTATTTCTTAAGTGCAACAGTGCGTATAAGTTTGTTGTTGTTACTGCTCATCAAGAAGATTTAAAGTTTTATTCAAGTTTTTTCTGTCAGTCAGGCAGTCAGTCACTTAGTCACTTTTAGAATGTTTGTAAACGTAATATTAAGCAACACCTGCTAAGACACACACACACACACACACATACACTTACAAATATAAATTCATTGTATTTGTAGATGGATTCACACTTGAACTTTATTTCCGTTTCCTGTTGACAACTTTCTAAATGTTGTTTCGAAATGTGTGTGTGCTAATGACACATACAAATTAACAATGCTACATACATACATACATACACGCATACATACATACATAGATACATACATACATACATACATGCATACATTCATTATGTTTAAATTTGATTTTAAAGTTTTAAAAATGTTAACAAAAATCATAATTCCGTTCAGAATAGAACAAATTCAACAGAAAACATTCAGAAAAATAATTCGTTTTTAAAAACACGCACACATACATACAATTTATATGCGTTATACATATATAAGCTGCACACCAACCTTTGTTTGTTTATAATTTTTTAAATTGTTTACAAGAAATATTCATTCTGATTTCAGTTTATTTAATTTTAATTTATTTTTTTTCTATTCTTTATTCTTTATTCTTTATACAACGTTTAACGTTAATAATTATTTCCACTTCATTTGCTTTAAATCTCTTGTTAATGCTTTATTGCCTGTGCCATTTTCATCATTTATTCACCTGCATGGTTTGATTTTATTTTCCTTCCTCTTGTTGTTTTCTTTTTTGCTTTTGGCAAGAAAATTAATTCCATTATTTTATCATTACCTTCCTTCATATTCTTCCTTTTTCCTTTTTAAGTAATTTTTAATGTCCTTTACATTTGGCATTTAATTCGTTTTCATTCCATTCCATTCCATTCCATACCATTCCCTGCCATTATTATACGCTTAATGTGCTCTGCTGCATGCATTTTTAAAAGCAAAAATTCTTATTCTTTCTTTCCCCCAAAAAACAGTTGGTGACAAAATTGTTCAGATAATCATGAAATGAAATGAAAACATAAATTATGTTTTGTAAGTATACTCGTATATTGGGCGTGTATTTATAAATTAATTGAAATAAATTTTAAGTTAAATTTTGTTTAATATTTTACAATAAAATGGTTGTCCCTTCACTTGCCCCTCTGATGAATATTATTGGAAACACTCTTAACGAATTATTATTTCCAGGAAAGGAAATTGTAAGAATTCTCTGACGTCACTTGTATCTTACGAAATCTATTTAATATCTCATGATTACACTTCTGCAAAAGTTATGACATGGAGGAGATGTCTTCTTATATCCATATTATCCTTAATGCCACTAATAGGTGGCCCTTGCGAACAGCGATCCATACCTCTTGTGATCTCCAACACACCAAATTTGGTGGTCGTCTGGACACTTTATTTTTTAGATCACGATTAAGGCTCAACTTTAAGTATAAATAGTGGAGCAACGATATTGTTTTTTTTCATTCAAAACAGGCAGGCAACCAGACTTTGGTAGCCCTTAAAACAATTGACCACTAGCACCGTCTATTATCATGAAATTCTAAGAATTCTGAGTACAAACAGTAAGGCTGTAAGATTTTTGTAGTGCTCGCTATTATGGTCACCTCTTTGTGCCAGCTTCTCCGATTATTAAGCGATACAGTCAAGTTGTTAGGTGCTCTACCTTACTCTCCCTTTCTCATACAGGCTGTGTTACTAGATCGGCTTTGCGCATTCCCTTCACTGTTCGCAATCGACTTCTCCATCCATTCAAAGTTCATATTTATCATCACATTTCGGGCTCGAAACAACCCCCATTCGGTATTAATGTGCCTGAATATACAGTGCCCTGTATGTTACCAACCTCACCCTATTCCTGAATAGTCTGATCCATGACTGAAATCACCTCTTACAGTAATTTACCCATAAAGGTTATGATTTCCTCAAATCGGTTTCGGTGTGGAAGAGGCTTTTCCTCTCTTAACTTCGCTTTCGTTGAGTATACCCTTTCAAAATCCGCCCTACTCTATGGAGGATAAGTTCGACTCCTCCTTTGCTCATCGGCTGCTCAATGCCAAGAGTTTCTACATGACCTGACACCCAGCACAGTGTAATCTTAGCTTTGTAAACGGAAGATCGTCTGCTTCTCATTGTTGAGAATTCCAACATAATTCGAATTCCAGCAGAGTATAACCTTATATTCCCTACTGGCAGCTGATTCAGTTTCCCAATACAATTCCATTCTGTCAATGAATTAACTTCATAAGGACCTAGTACTCGAATAGCGGGCTGACTGCCAGATAGAATTGCCATTTCTTGTCTTTTGCAGCCCCCATACAAATTGAACAGAGCACATCTTTCGATGTCATAGACTTACGCTTGAAGACTGCCCGCGGTTTTCCTCATGGGCTCTGAATATTTCATTCGGAGACCAAAAACTCGCACTCCTGTTTCAAGATCCATTTTTCGATTCATCTGTATACCGCAAAAGAGTCACTCTTTTCAAGGAGATTACACTATTAATTTTTGTTATAACAATGGGCCTGAATGCTGGCCTAATGAGACCTCTTCTTTTAGGGGGGATAGCTGCCTTACTTAGCATAAAATTCATTTGTTAAGCACTTTCCAAAATCATTGAATCTACTAGTTCAATCCAGGGAACAGTTAAGAAGAGATCTGTTAATCAATATAATACTCTACGCAGCGTCCGAGTTTCCAACCTCGCTGTAAGACAGACTCTTTTTGTCCCTGCTATGACAACAGACGCTGGTCTCTGTATCTTGTCTATCTCCAGGTGAGCTGTTTTCAGATCTCTTCTATTTGCCTTGACCAGTGCCCCATAGGTCTGACCTTTGATTTTACTAAACAACTAAGCCAGTCCTATAATCTACAACACAATGATTCATAAATTATTCATTTTATGCACAATTTTGTTACCAACTGTATTCGCAAAACGTTGATGAAGTGCTTATCGTAAAATGCCAAATAAATAAAAAAAAGAAGAAGAAAATAATATTCAAGCGTTGAAATAAATTTCTGTGTATTTTTCTCTTTCTCTCTCTCTCTCTCTTTCTCTCTTATTCTTGATTTTATATGTTTTTTTTTTAAATTATTTATTCATGTTTTTTGCTGGGATTGTGAACAGCTAAGAGCCAATCGAAGATTGTGGGAAAATAAAGCGAAGGAAGTGTTGAAAATGTCACCCCAACAGCTTAAGAATTCCAATACCGATGAAGATGACGATAATAATGCCATCAATGAGACATTCGCACCGGCAAATACAAATTCAAATGATAATAATAATAACAACAAC
>QOCX01006661.1:0-11060 GCA_005959815.1 Sarcophaga bullata
CTACACAAGAATGCTGAGATATTTTGCATCTTATTTCCCCATTTAAAAAGACGAACTTCGGAGACAAATCTGCGCTAAACTACAATGTTGTCTTAAGTAAAAATTTATACAAACGAATTATATTTCTTTCCGATTCGGTCGTTATTTTCTAGTTTTCAAACAAATTTGGCACAGGGTTTATTGAATATCTAATTAATCTAATTAATAAATAAATAATTATCGGAATAAAGATGGTTTGTAGAAAAGAAACATTATGAAATCCCGAAATCTTAAAATCCTAATTTTCTTTCAAAAGATTTATGTGCTCAGATTAATTTGATCGAATGTGCACCAATCGATTAAGCATCCTTAACTTGAACAACGGAAAACGTAACCAATAATTTCAATTACGCTTTATCACGACTTAAAAATAGGAATAAAATCTGGTCAACCAAATTGCTAAAGCATTTCATGTGGTCATCAGTCCTTCGTCACCGAAATAGACACCGAATATTAACATCTTAATACAACTTTCTCTGAAAGCCCATTAGATGTTCCGAAATGTGTTCTCCATCTCTTGGTAATTTCATTAGGTCTTGGCCATTTGCCCTTGCTCATGGCAGGCTAGACTCGAATCACCTCTGATGATGTTGGTAACATCAACATGCTCCCCCACGGCCATAGCTTTCTCCTCCAACCCTCGCCGAGAGTCTCCTTGGCGCAACAACTCGTCTTAACCATTATTCCACAACTTCTTACGAACTTGCGCAATCCCATACTTGATCCAACTATCAGTTTACTAAGAGATTCTGAGCATTTGCTCTAACACGTCACATGTAACTCTCCGCCCCATACGGCCATGGATCCACCACAAACTTCTCAACAATCAAGTTACCCCCCCCCCGCCTTCATGACCTCGTCGCTAACTGAAATTGGAATAATATCTGATTACCCCATTGTCTAAGGTTTATGTCATCTCGCAAATTAACATTTTTATACCATGATCCCCACCCCCACTCCCGTGCACTCCCGCGCCCCCCTGGTCACCCCCAACTCGACTCTTCCGACCCCTCCCCTCGAAATCATCATTCTCCCTCAGCCCATACCTTTCCTCAGAAAGCCCGACGCCCTCCCCACTCCTCCCTCCTCGTGGGTCTTTTGCAATTGTCTCCTCTCATCCCGCTCGCTCCACTCTCCCTTCTCCGCTTCCTACTTCTCCTCCATCACCACCTCAATCCACCACCCCCCTTCTCAATTACAGGTCATTTGGTCACTTCTAGAAGTTTTTTACTGTCAATATTTCTTATTGTTTTCTCCCTCTTTCCCGGTCAAGACATCCAAAACGAAAATATGAAAAAATTTTCATCGCTGACTTCCTCGCAGCAGAGATTTCTCGACAACTCTGAGAGTAAAAAATTGCCATGAACGTTTTCGCTCAAAAAAAACAGGTCGTTCGAGAATCAATTTAAACTGTAGGCCCCCTACGCTCCATGGATGAATGTGAAATAATCATTTTTTTTTTTTTTTTTTTTTTTTTTTTTTTTTTTCTTTTTTTTTTTTTTTTTATCTAAACTTAAAATATTTGGAGAAGAAAATTTCCTCCCTACTGTTTGAGAATTTCTTAGAAGACTCACACAGGCATCTTCTTATTAGTATTGTACAATTATAGAATGTATAGAATGTAGTATTTATAGTCGTTCAAGTGTAAAAAAATTAGAAATTTTTTTATTCGGTTCAGAAATTCCGTTTTGCAATAAAAAGTTTATAAATTTTTCAAGAACGTGGTAGAACTAAATGGTAAACGAAGTACGTTTAATTCTATAATTCGATATTTGTTCATCTAATTAAAGAAAGAAAAAATTAAATTAAATCAAATTTAAATTTATATTTGCGTATATTTAATTATCACTGTATGCAATGAAGAATATTCTCTTTTTTTGTTCATAAAAGTTTCAAGTTGCAATAATTCCATTGTATTTAATAATATTCTCTGTTTTGTTAAATTCCTTTAAGAACTCTACTTCATATTTCTTCAACGCCCTAAAGATTGTTTTGCAAAAATAGTAAAGCATACTTTGAGGTACGAAGCACTGCACACTAGTGCTTAATGCAAAGATACAAAATTATTATTTTTCTTCTTCTAGTTTTTTTTTCTGTTTTTTTTTTGTCTCTTTAGGGTTATTATAAAATGAAATCTCTTCATGAAAATACATTTTTATATATGTATGTATGTATGTATGTATGTATGTATGTATGTATGTATGTATGTATGTATGTGTGTAAGGTATGTACAGAATGTATATGAAAATTACTTTCTTATTATTAGTGCAATTATTCCTTACCGAGCAACATACACCCGCGATATCCAACTCTGGCGTGATTACACGTCCCTGCTTCACCCAATTCTTCTTCTTTTTTTTTCTTTTTTCCTAGATTTACATTAAAATTTTACGGCAAAAGCAAGAAAAAAATGTTTTGAATACTGAAGTGTCATGATGAATAAAATCCTGTCTTGTTTTTACATAAATAGACCCCCAAGTACTCTATTCGAATACATAAAAGCATACAAATGCGATACACACTCACTCACTCACTCACCCACTTACCCACCTTTTACTACTTTCCTGCCTGTGACTCGTATAGAGGCATTTCTTTATCATTTTGCTGCTTTTGCTTGAATGGAAATGGCGGATTGTGAATTGGAATCGTGAGTGGGAGTGGGTAAGTGCGAGAGTTGTTTGTGTGTGTGTGTTTTTATACCCGAAAGAGTCATTTAGAGAACATGAACTGAACGATTGTCAAAGCATTGCTGCAAAGAGTACGAATTGTGTTACCAACACTAATCTATTTGCACTATTACTGCTACAAGGAAAACAATAACCCAGTAAACCATGTTGTTGTTATTTTCTTTAGTTCCGAATTATAGAGAAATTTAATTAATTTATTGACGGTAATGCAATTACAAACCAAGTAACTTAGACCAGATGCTTGGTGTGGCGCAACAGATCAGACGCTCTGGTAGGAATCGAAAACACAATCCTCAAGCTAATAGTCTAGTAAACTACCCACTAGACTACCAAGGCACAATTTCTGCACTATTTTCCCATCTATAAAACTCAATTGTCCCGTATCCAGAGCTCATTAGAAAGCACTTGGTCTGTGGTATTTATCAAATTCAATATCCATCCGGAATTTATTGCAAATTGTAATTCTAAGTGGGAACAGACTAATCAGTTCCAAAATGTAAAAAGCTCTACACTTTCCTGAAAATGAAATTGTTGTTGACTATAGTGACGCTTGGATAGATGGATTACTTAATTAAAATGCTTTAGTCAGGATTACAACCTCACACTAATCAAGTCTTGTTGTGTCTTAATTTCCTAAATTGGAGGTTCCGAATGACAGATGTCAGAAACTTTTCATGGCAATTTTATTAACTCTCAGAGACTTCTGAGAGAAAGTTGAAGAAAGAAATATTTTTTAAACTTCGTTTTGTTCAAGATATACAAGAGCTGAGGCTTAAACAACGGGCCCTATAGTAAGCCAATGGATAGCCCACCATAAAAAGTTTTAGACCGATACATACGACTAACTTTGATACTCTTAAAAAGTTCAATTCCTTTACCCGTGGACATAATTCGCGACTAGGGGTAATGTTCCTTAAAAACTTTTAAAATGAACGTGACCTTGAGTAATGGAAAATTGATCTTTTGATCTACTTTTAGCTAACTTCCACAATAGCTGTAGAGCGGAATAGAAGATATATTTTAAAGGTTTCTTTTAATTTCGTAGCCTCACGAAAAGTCCAGAATCTGGATTCTGCAAATAGGTCTGAAAATGTACCAGAAGAGGCGAATACTCTTGATATAGCTAAGCATTAAAACGTAAGCTATTGATCGTTAGTGGATCGGCAAAGATCATCAAATTGTAAAATTATACGCAAAGATCTTGTATTTATTTCTACAGAAACACCAACAAGTATTTGATAAAGTTTTATGCAAATGAGAAATCTTTTCACGGCAATATATTTTGAAAATAATGACTCTCGATTTGGATTGATCATAAAAATATCGTCCTAAAAATAATACATTTGAGGTATTCTTGATGGCAACAGAACTGCGTTATCAACTAGAAACAAAATTTTTTGTTTGGCAAACAAAACAATATTTTTAGACGTAAAATTTAAATACCTTGGTTATCAGATGCCATCCGTAATATCTATTCTGTTAGCTGGCAACTCAACTAAAGTTAAGTTGCCAACGATAATCTACTCATAAATTTTAATGTTTCATTGAACAAATCCTTAAAACCCAGTAACATATTCTGTTTACAAGGTTTACGAGGATGTACAAACGTGCTGTAGAAACGCGCCAGAACGTGTAGACAGTGTAGACCATAAATATGCCTCAAAAACACAATAAAATGTGGAGCTTAAAAGAAAAACAAAAACAAAACATCGTGAACATTAAAGTGTGACTTTGAGAACCACTCAAGTGATTTTAAAAAAGTGAAGCAGGGGGAGTAAAAGAGAAATTAAAATTTTCTTTATGCTGCGTCTGATTTTCTGTGTTTCTGTGTTTTTTATTTGTTTTTTTTTCTTTTCTTATTGAAACAAAATGTATTAAAAATGTCACATCAGGAGAAAAAAAAAGAAAAATAAAAAAATAAAATGAAATGAAAAAAGAAAACCAAAGAAAAACTTTTACCAACATATAACGCTCAACGGAGATGAAATAAAAATTGTTGTTGTTTTTTATATTTTTTATGATGGTTGGTTTACACAAAGATAACTGTAAATGCTTATGGTCAAACATTTTTTTGACTGAATTCCTATTTTAAATTCATAATTTCATTCCAGGGGGTTTTTATTTCTTTCTTTCTTTTTTGTTGTTCCATTCTGTAGAAGTTCAAACACAATAAATTGTTTGGATTTCGTGTTTAGAAATTTTGGGAATTCTCTTCACGATTTTTCAACTTTAAGCGATGGCAACATTAGAACATTTTTTTATGAGCAATAGCAGTGGCAGGAGCAATAGTAGTGGCAATGACTGTGGCAATGAAGTAAACTTTGTCGCTTGCCAGAAGATCTTGTTTTATTGCAATTACACTGCCAGAAACAATTGTCTGTACACCGAGCATGTGGAGAGTATTTTCAAAATATTTCTAAAACTACTTATCAGATTTGTTTTGAAAAGATTAATTTGTGCTTATAATTATCATATTGCAAAACATTTGTTTGAAAAGTTTCTTTCATTTTTTATATAAAAAAAAACCAAACTCGAACTCAAAATTTCTCCTTTTTTGTCCAACATCATGAGATATGACCCCCCCCCGCATTATATTGGAATGCAAGAAAGATAGTTTATAGGATATAGGAAAGTGGGGGTAGTGGGCGACAATTTTTTAATAACCATACATACATACATAATTGGCCATTACAACACATTCTCACACCACTTATATTGTGTGTGTTAATTTAATACATGAGTGGCGGAGCCTACATTTTAAAGTCGACTCCGAACAACAGATTTTTGAGAAACTTTTCATGGCAATTTTATTTACTCTCACAGTTTTTGTCAGAAATCTGCTGAGAGGAAGTCGCCGAAGAAATATTTTTTTTTCATATTTCGTTTTTGATGTCTGACCGTGGATTTGAACCCTGGCCTTTCATCTACTTAGCCAACACACTACCTACTAGGCTATGGCGACGTTTTTTAATAACGAGTATATATGTATGCCTTCGTCACTTTATACTATTTTTGCGAGATTTGCTTTTTCATAACAAATCTCACTTTCTTTTTTCTATTATAAGTAATCTTATACAATGTCAGACAAACAATCAGACAGACGATCACAAAGACACAGAGTTTCTGTTGGGAATCGAACCTATGGACTCGACACTACCAATTAGATCATCGGAACACCTTACAGCAATAGGCATTTAAATTGATTTTTTCGAAATTTGTTTTTAATAACGGTTTCCATGTCCTTTGACGGCAAAAACTTCTTCTAAATGATTTGCCTTAGGAAAGGCCAGATTTTAGCCAGACTTTTGAAACTATGGTATCTTGGTGCATTTGCTTATTCGTTATTCTGTGATGTTGAATTATTGTTTTCAAAAATAATCAATAAATGGTTTATGGGGCTTGAATCTATGATCTGGGTTAGTTAAAAGTATTCCTTCTTTAACATGTATTCTACTATCTTTGATGAGTGATTCGGATCACTATCGAATCAAAAAACGTATTGTAGCCATATTTATATGAGCTACTCAAAATTTTCTTTCAAATATTGAATTAATGAAATCTGCCCATTATTGTTGCCAGAAATATAAGAATTCACTCACTCACAATGGTTGCCTTTAAGTTCTTTAACTGAAACACAGTGTTTTTTATATTGTTTGTTAGATAGTTTGTCGCATAATCTAAACGTAGTTTTAAATCCTTGCCTGATATAAATAAAAGGCGTCTTCCCTGGAAAATATTCTTTACATTTGCTCATAATAATTTTTTCTCTCTGCACAGCATTGACTTTCTTTATTCAAACTATCGGTTCGATTTATTTTTCCACAAAAACATCCTTTTATTTTCACTCGACCTCTTCCTTGGAAAATTAAAAGTAAACGCATACTCTTCTAGTACCTTTCTGTCACGCACTATTGAACTGATAAAATGGTCTCGGAGAATTTTTTAAACTTATTTCTTGAGATTTTTTTTTTTTTGGTTTAATTGTTTCTGTAGTTCCCTCTGGTAATTATTTAAACGATTTTTTTTTCAATTCGAATTTTTTGAAATACGACATGCTATATAACAGATACATTTCTGTAGCTTGATGTCGTTATAATTTTTGAGTAACTGTAGGTATAACCCGAAACTGGTAGCTTTACGGGTTTTTTCTTTTTTTTTTTTTAATTTTCCCCCCCAAATTTTGGTATGCCTTTAAAGAAAAAATTACATTTGCAGTGGAAATATAGAAAGACAAAAAGAATGTTAGAAATTGAATGTGTTTCCAGCACAAATCGAAAAAATTTTCTAAAACATACAAAAATGGTTTTTTGACACGTGACTTGCAGCATTAAGCCTGAATATTCAACCATGTCTTATATTTTAATGTAATTCCATTAAAAAATCTCTTTGAATACAACAACTGCTGCATACTGACACACGTTTAATACCGTTCCGGAATTAATAAAGAATATTCCAGTTTGACACTTTTTAGAATATTTTTTTTTTATTTTATTTCAATTGGCCTCGAGAAAAAAATCACTCGCAATTAATTTAAGTTTTTTTTTTGGCTTTGCCCTTGTGTCCATAGCAAAAATTTATTAATAAATTCTAAAACAAAAAAAAAATTTTTTTTTTTTTTTTAAAATAAAATTTAATTCTTTAACTTGCCTCAGACAAAAAATGATTCTTTTTTTCCTTTTGTTTCATTTTTGTTTTAAACAGAGAAGATTTTATAAGAAGAATCCTTAAAGTTGAAGTCAGTTTAAGTAGTCTCCGCAATAATACCTGACTTCACAAATCTTGGATATATTTTTGCTGATTTTTATATAATTTACACGCACAAGATGAGTGATATGAGTAGCTAGGTCCTAAACCTGATGGAAGGGGATGCGATGGCCGAAAATGTATCAACTTTTAACGACATGCTACGACATTTGTTAACACACATCTAAACTTCACGTATGGAACAAAATATATTTTGGAATTTATTTATAGAAATGATATTAACAGTCGTTAACATCTTACCGTACTGTAAGATACTGTTCTACCCTACGCTGTAAATTACTCGCTAAAAGAAGTGATCGAAAAATTGATCCTTGAGGTACTCTTCCGTACTGATTAAATGCAGTATTTTGGCCGTTGTATGCCTACAAAAATTACTCACCATTTTAAAGATGTGATATAAGTCATGTTAACATGTCAGAGATATTAAAAATTTGTCGAAACTTCGTAGAGAATAAGCTGTGATCAACCATGTTGAAGGAATTTAAATCTTCCAGTTCCCATTTGCATATTTTCAGATATTTTCAGACACATCCAGCAAAACAGAAACACAGCTATGATTAGTACGAAATTATTATCATTGATATGAGATGACATTTAGAAAATTAAAGAGTTCTCTCAAGCATGAACTTTTAGATAGTAACACAATATTTGAAATTGGCCTAACTATAGACAGGATCATTTTATCGATATTGTTTGCAATTTCCATGTTGACATAATACGTGCTGGTCATTACTAATCGTGTTAAATAGGTGTGTTAATACTATTTGATGGCCAAAAACATTTTCAACACGATTTAAACCTAGACTTAATGATGGATAACCTAATACTTAACAGACTTATCTTTTAAAATCTGTTTTGTTTCATTAGCATTATATTGCTGAAATACAAAATTTATTTCCATAACTTGTTTAAACATAAGTCTTAACGGTAATCTGTCTAAAATTTACATTGTTATTGCGCATTTAATGTTATGAAATATCAATCATATTGAAGCACTGTTTCGTAACCATAAGCAATGCAGGCACTCATTATTTTCTTACCTTGCGCCTTGGCCTTGAAAATCTTTACTCACATTCTGATAGTATAGTTGTGGTCTACAATAGGCCGAGTTCTTGTGAGCGATGCTAAATCGTTTGTCTCGAATTCTTTTGTGAACTTTTGCAGATAGCGGATAGCCATGCTTTTAATAAATCTTGCATTTCATCGACGTACAGTTTGAGAATACTCTTCTCGATAGGACAATGGCGATCTTAAAATGAGCCAAGCGCGAAATATTTTCCAAATTTTACTATTTGCACGTGTTATGGGCTGATATGTCAATCCATGGAGATTTGGCCAAACAAACAACAGAATTTAACAGTTATAGCAGTCGATACAATCGGCGCTATTACATACATACATACATAATTGGCCATTACAACCCTTCAGTCAGGATTACGGCCTAGCTTCTCACACCACTTATGTTGTGTGTGCTAATTATTATATATGAGTGGCGGGACCTACAGTTTAAAGTCGACTCCGAACGACAGATTTTTTTTGAGAAGCTTTCATGGCAATTTATTTACTCTCAGAGTTTTTGCCAGAAATCTGCTGAGAGGAAGTCGCGGATGAAATATTTTTTCATATTTCGTTTTTTGATGCCTGGCTGGGCATTCGAACCCTGGCCTTTCGTCTAATAAGCCAACACACTACCTACTAGACTACGGCGACTTTAACTGACTATTAACTGTCAGTATTTTAAAGTTCCTCTTGGAACCACTTTATTCCTCGCATTACCTTGTTTAGTATTAAAAAGCTTTTCAACGCAATCTTTAACAGAAGAGCAATATTTACGTCATAAGATATGTAACGATCCCAAGCTAAAGTCATTTCTATTGCTTTGCTGTATCAGAATTCTGAAAACTTCAAGCTTAATACAACGTTTATTTAATGTCAGTGTTGAATACGAGTTTCTACTGTTTTATTTGGGTTCGTCTCTTGGATATTTGTGTGCAGTTACACTAGAAATCGTATTTAGTTTTTGGTTGGACAAGTATGGCTAACCAATAGTTTTTAACCTTAAGCACAAGACTATTTAGGAGACCTTTAACTTCAAGAGCAGAAAAGAGTTATTAATGAGAATTAAATCGATGCTATGATATTATGCGGCACATTAATGTTCCTTTACGTCGTAGTCTATATGTGCAACGTTCATATTCGTTATAAATTTTACCAAAAATAATATCAGTAATGATGTCTCCATATCATTGAAATTACACCACAAAATTGTGCGGCGGTATACATACATAATTGGCCATTACAACTCTTCAGTCAGGATTACGGCCTAGCTTCTCACATCACTTATGTTGTGTGTGTTCATTTTATACATGAGTGACGAGACCTACAGTTTAAAGTCGACTCCGAACGACAGATTTTTTTTGAGAAACTTAATGGCAACTTTATTTACTCTCAGAGTTTTTGCCAGAAATCTGCTGAGAGGAAGTCGCAAAAATAATATTTTTTCATATCTCACTTTGTTGAAGATGTCTGACCGGGGGTGTAAACCATTTCCTTACGTCTAATAAGCCAACACACTACCTACTAGACTACGGCGACTACACGCTGCGATATATGGTAACTAATTTGTGTTTTTATAAGCCCTGCAGCAGACTCAACACAATAGGGATAATGATCTAGAAGATTAAACAAAATAAATATTTGCCCTTTACAATCCTAGAGACGCCTTACATGTTTTTTATATGCGATTTAACATTTAATCGTAGGAAATTTCGGACTACTTGGTTCAAAAATTAAAATAAAAAATTTAATTTTTTTTATCGAAATTAATTTCATTTATTTTTTATTTTTTTTTTTTAATTTTCTTTCTTCACCAAATACAACGTCTGTGCAATATTTTCATTCTATTTCATTTTTCTATGAGAATAAGAGCAAAAGAAGCACATAAATAAAGGAGAATGATGGCTGCTGAATAATTTTAACTGTTTTACCTTGTAAAACACATAGTCAAGTCAGACCAATATTTATTTAACCACTTCTTTTTCCTGTCTTTCGTTTTTTTTCCATTTTTTCTTTTTTTTTTTGTGTCCTACAAATAATTTTTCTTTCATTTCCATTTTTATCCACAAAATTTGTATATCCGTTCTATAAAGGAAACAGCTGTCTCTACACTCATACACGAACACACACACACAAACACAAGCATTTAATGCAGCCAAAGGAACAGAGAGAAAGAAAGAAACAGAAAGAAAGAAAGAAAATGCATAAACGGAAATTTATTTAATGGAGCAGAGTAATTGAAAAATGTGTTGATGAATGATTCGTAACAAGTGTTGATGGGGTAATGATGATCATGATGATGATGATGATGATGAACCAGGTTAACTTGTTTTCACATTTCGAATTTTCTTTTCTCTTGCATCCAACATTTTTATTTTTCTTTTCTCTTATCAGCCTTTATTATTGGCATTAAATTTGTTTTAAAAAGAATTTTTTTCACAAGCATAAAATTCCATTTCCTTTGTACGGCAATTGTTTAAATAATTGATACGATTTGCATATTAAAGGAAACGA
>QOCX01006664.1:0-10677 GCA_005959815.1 Sarcophaga bullata
CAACAGAAAATGTAGTAAGCCAAAGTAAATCAAAGTTAACGTATAAATACGTCATAGTCACTAAAAACTGAACGTATATATACGTCAAATGCTATGAATTATTGTAAATAATACAAAATCGTATTTATTTTTCATTTTTAATTAATTTATTTAATTCTTTAAATGACTTTTATTTATTGTTGCCTGTATAAATATTGTTTAAAATAAAAGTTAGTAATTAATTTGATAAACGCTTAATCATTAAAAAATAATTACATCTCTCTCACAACCAGTAAAATCACAAACTGTAATCTTTGTTTGATTCTTACCTCAACACCTTAACACTGCCCGTAAATTGAGAACGAAAGAAGTGAAGTCTATCGCCTATAATGTTTGTCATAACATAAATTACTAAACCGTCTTGCTTTTTTACAGGAAGAATAACATACGCCTACTAAGTTTTTCTCAACAGAGCTCACGTGCTTTGCCGCCACCACCATTTTTAGGTAGACCACCAGCACCCTTGAAATTAGTGCCTTCCAATCAATTGCTAAGTAATTGGAATTAAATTATGAACAGACAGACATCTAATAATAATATTGAAAAATATTCAAACATAAAATATTTTAAATTAAAAAGGAGAAAATTATTCTCTACAGAATTATTTTTTAATGATTAAGCGTTTATCAAATTAATTACTAATTTTTATTTTAAACAATATTTATACAGGCAACAATAAATAAAAGTCAAAGAATAAATAAATTAATTAAAAATGAAAAATAAAACGATTTTGTATTATTTACAATAATTCAGAGCATTTGACGTATATATACGTTCAGTTTTTAGGACTTTGACGTATTTATACGTCAGCTTAGATTTACTTTGCTTACTACAACCTTTTGTTTATTGGATCAACTTTTACTGAGCAAAGAGAACAGTCATCATATATGCAAATAGAGCGGCTCAAGAAGGAATTATCTTTACAATGCCTTGTGTGATCCTCTTGCTAGTTGGCACAAAATAGCGAATTTCCTTTCTCCACCGGGTTGGTAAAGCATTTTCCAAATAACACAATTGCTAAACATGAAATCATATTAGCATGACATCACACAAGGAAAAATTTCATTTAAGCTGATAAAATACACAGAATAAGTAAAAAATTTTGAGTTCCATCAAAAACTTGTGTGAATATTTAAAAGGCTGTTGCCGAAGGCTGCCTCACTTTATCTATGTGCGTGAGCGAGCGTTTGCGGTCATAGTCTTCGCGGGGGGGTCGGGTATGAGAACGCTGCTATAAATTCACATGAATTATATATCTACGTAATATGGACTAAGCTCGGCCTAGATACCTACCAGGAATCAGATATGAAAAATTTACCTCATATATTGCATCCATCTAATCGGTTCCACATCTAAGTGTTTTATAATTAACATTTTATATTTTCGAATGTATATACTTACGAATCAATATTGATAATGTTGTATATATCATCTGGTATATTATATATGTAGATAACTGATTCACGTGGACTATATTCTTGCCAGGAGAATAATTTATTAATATCAACGGAGATCTAGTCTATAGGTAACCAACTCTACGAGCCAGACTCTTCATGTTATTTCCTCTCTTGACCGCGGATAGTATCTCCGTTAAGGAATCTGAGTGATTACTTGGGCGGGAGAATTGGTATTTCGCAGAATTCCGGGCCGGTCGAATCGACCGTTGAATGTTTTCATCGCTTAAATATTTAGTTAATTAATGGGATTCTTTTTATAGTCTATATTACATTTGTTTGAGCATTATTCTGCTTGTGGATCACTTATACCGTTTATAGTACCTCTTGTATTTTGCATTATTTAGGATACTTATAATTTATATTTATAGAGAAACTTGAAAAATGAATTTACTATAAGGTTATAAGCCCGAGCTTCTGCGTAATGTAATAGTGAGTATGAATAGAAAACATACGATTGATAACTACTGTGAATTCACTATTAAGCCATCAATTATATCTCGCCAAGAATATTATCAAGAGTTGCGATATATCTATAAAGACCTAAGCTGCTCCAAACCACCTACCAGGCCAAGTGTGATGAATACGTGACTCTACAGTAACTGTAATGACACCTTGGCCAAAGCCTTTTAAATATTCACACAAGTTTTGATGGAACATCAACAATTTTTTTACTATTCTGCTGTATTTTATCAGCTTAAAATGAAAATTTTTCCCTGTGTAATATCATGCTAAATATGATTTCATGTTTAGCAAATTTGTATTTGAAAATGCTTTAACCAAACGGTGAAGAAAAGAAAAATCGCTATTTTGTGCCAACTAGCCAAAAAAAAAAATAAATGAGATCACACAAGGCATGTTAAAGAAATTCCCTCGTTGCAGGGCCGCTCAATTGCATATATGATGACTGTTCTCTTGTTCACTCAGTAAAGATGATCCAATATCATTTACTTACCGTTTCTTAGAGCGTGATTTTGATTTTGATTTGCCTCTCTTGGATTTGGATTTACGCGACTTTGATTTGGATCTACCCTTGGCACGAGATCTGCCTTTTTTGGCATAACGAGGTGCATATTGTACAACACGGCGACCACCATAGAGACCACGTGAAGACCAGGGATGATATACGGGATGGTAAGGTTTAATAATGGGTGCTGGTGCTGGTTCTACTTCCTCTTCCTCCTCTTCTTCTTCTTCTTCCTCCTCATCCTCGGCTTCTTCTTCTTCGTCGTCGCCACCTTCTTCTTCAGGAGCGGCAGGGGCTTCAGGGGCAGCTGGTGGCGCTAGGTGGCTTGCTGTTGTACATAGCCGATAACTGTATGGGCACAAAGGCTGGCAGAGAAACTGTAAGCGGTACAGCTGGTGGACGCCTCTGGTCGCAGGTGCTGGCTCTGCCTCGGGTTCTGGCTCAGGCCTCATGGTTCTGGCTCTGGTTTCTGGTTCAGGCTCTGGTTCAGGTTCTGGTGCTGGCTTAGCAGCTTCCTTGCCGCCTCCAGTAGTGAAATTAATTCCTTGTTTAGTAATGTGACCCAAACCAATTGATTGCGGGTTACAGGACCATGCCCAACCACCGTATAAAGAGCGTTGCGGCCGAACCAACTGACCACCATCACCACTCTCTTGAGATTGGCAAAGGTTTAAAGCCATGCTGCTACTTGATCGGCTGGCCGTGGCACAAAACTCGTGGGTAACCAGATACAGCTGCATAAACAATTTCAGCCTGCATATAATCCCACTAAACAACACATGGCCAAACCACTATCTATTTGGTAAAAAGATAAGTTTTTTTTTAGTATGTTTCCACTGTGTTTTCTATTCATTTAACTGTATTTGCACTCACTTATGAATTTGGCGATCATTTTTGAAAGAAAAAAAATTTAAATTTAATCTGAAAAACTAACACTTAATAATTTTGTTGCTTTGCTTTTGCTTTTGGTTTTGCTTTTTTTTAACTGTTCGTTTAAATCAATTTCCGTTTGGAGTTTTTCTTAATTGTGAAATTTTTGTTTTCACTTTTTCTTCTCCTTTTTTCTTTTTCCTTTTGTTGCTTTCAAATCTATTGTACATGCCTAATGCTGTTGAATTCAAGTGCTTTAGTTTTTATACAAATGTAACTCAGCTAACAATTTACCTACTCCTCCTGTGATAATACTGCAATTTAAGCCCAACCCCGAACAACAACAACACACCATCTTGTTGAGTACTACCAAAACAAACAAATTTACAAAGCCAAAGCCACACAAACAGCTTTAAACGCTTTATTTTCCACGTGTTTTATGTGTCTGTTAAATCTGTCTTGCCATACAAGACATTGCATACATGTGAGTGTATGTGTGTGTGTGTGCGTATGTAGTTGCTCTAAATGCGTACAACGGACTATTTAGTGCAATTTCCTTTTGGCTTTAATTGATAAAACGAAGACAAATGCGTTCCCTATATCAAGTATTTGAACGACTTTTTTGCATCGTCGTTGTTTTGTTTGTTTTTCCTTAAACATCAAATCCATCAGTATGACAAACACGGCCATGTTTAGTTTTGAGGAAGTTTTTGTTAATGTTAATTTAACACTACGACTACCGTTAAGGTTGAAAGATGATCATGTCTTTTATTGCAACTCCATCAGTTGTATGGTAGTTATAGTGTTAACTTTAATGCCACAAACAAGTATCATTCAATATTAAATTTTCTTTTCAACAGATGATTAAATGTCCGTTCCTTTGTCACACACTCATGCACTACAAGTAGTCGTCCGGGGTGTACGCTGGCCCTCAGACGCCGCCCTGGCTCATCGCCTGCACATAGTATGGATACGGGTATACATGATTGATCATTTGATTGTTAGGTTGGTTATTTTATCATATTAAATTTTATTATTTTTTATGCATATTTTAAGTCACTTACTTGGCTATCCTTTTTGGGTGTGACAGATACACCTTTTGTTCGCCAAAACTTGATATCCAAGCATTATTTTGAATAACTTATGCATCGCATATTTGTTCTATCATTGGAATATTCCTTGAAAAGTTTTCTTCCAGTTTAACTTCCTTTAATGCGACTGTGTTTTTGAATACAAAAATTCATACAATAATTATGGAAATGAAAAACCAAACATCAATACTCAGTAAAATATAGAAAATAAAGAAGGTGGAATTACAGTACAACAGTCATAAAACATCTGAGTGGAAAAACCTTAACCCAATATGGTTCTACCATGACAGTTGTCTGGACCTTGATGTATGGGCTCCACCATAAAATGGAACTCGATGTATGCAAATAGATACAGCGATTAATACTAGGATCTCTTTTACCATAAAAACAAATTTCATGTTCAACATATTCTTTACAGAGAAGGAATTACAATATCTAGTCATTGCCCAGATTAGATAGCTAACATAGGGAGAAGGTATCACTTAGGTCAACATTTAGAGCCATTGTGATATTACAATCAATATTGAACCAACATTCTCTAAAGAAATCAAGCCCAAGTTCCAAGAATAAGCTTACTACCTGAAACAATTCCTTATACAATGTCTGGAGGCATGCGGTCCGGAAATAAAGAACAAAATATATAGTCTTGCTACAAGTAATGTAGGGCGTAGAGCACAAGAACCGAAAAGCAATACTATGTTCGCTCTACCTGAGACCCCACAGATGAATCAATTTTCCAAAAAAGTCAAGTCCATTTCGACATGCCTAACCAAAAGAACAGTGACCTATGAGGGAACGCTTGACGGTTGTTCTAACGTTTGGGTGAGGAATGACCACTGTTGCTAAAGTCTCTAAAAAGAAAGAAGAATTCTAAAGACGTCAAATCGTTTGTTCTTGGTGATCATTTCACGTTCATTGCTTGGCTCGTGACATTGACTTGCTCCTGTTAATTTTCAATTGCAGTTGATAATCCCATTCCTAATTTTTAATTGCAGCCGTAATACGTTTTCTTCACAATCATGACATAAAACATATGCTCCAATGGCATTTTATACCATAATGCACACCAAACAGTCACTTTTTCTATATGACACGGCTTCCACAGTTACTTCTGTTTTCTTCGCAAGCTATGTGCTAAAATTTTGTGGCGGTTTTGAGGTCATTAAATGGCGAATCCTAATTGTATGATTCTCCAGCAATCGTGACCAAATTAAAGTGTTCCACGAGAAAGACAAGTTATGACACACATATACGTAATTAGATAAGTGATATTGTTTATGTTATCGATTTTTATGAATCGATTGATTTTATTATTGACTGCAATATAGCAATATACCAGTGACTAATCAGTCTTTTGAAAATATCAGAACATTAACCTAAGCAATGTACAGCTCTTACGCTGACCGACTTCTTCCTCTTCCCTGGCTTTGGTAGAATTTGGTCAGTACAGGGACTGCGTCCACTTATGGCATCACAACGGACGCTATGCATGCTCATGTCAGCTTTTTGATATCGGAGGCTATCATTCCGACCTAACCTAAGCGGTTGCTTTTATGTTAACAAATTCGAAGAGGACTTAATAAATGTACGTACTGTAACCGGCTAATATCGAAAGTATGATTCCAATTTCTTGTGTTCTGCGCTCCAAAGATGAGTTAGCACGACTAATACTGTCACAGTCCTAATGAATGTTAAAGAGTAGTCTTAAGACTTAACGATTTCGACTTCTATCAGGCTCTCCGAGCCAAAAAGCCTATACGATGGTTTCAGTCTAAGAAAGTAACAATAAATTGAGTGAAAGAATTTTATCTACTGGTTGTGATGTCCAGTTCACGTAAGATTGAAACAAAGCCTGTTAAGTTGTATCGAATATACTACAACGGAATTTTTATGTGTCGTGGTTAAACTGCTTGATTTCAAACTCTAGCAATCGCATACTGAAACACCAGTGCAGGCAAAAGAAATTTCATCATGATTTTCGGAGGGAAATTTCAATCCTCTTGTTTATAATTCACCCAACAAACTGATAAAGATTTTTTGGGGGGCTGCAGTAGTATGATGCGATTTATTATTGCATAAAGGATTGTAATTTCACTAAATAATAAATAATAATTAACAAAGCCAGAATGAATTGAAATATTTTATTGTTCATAGGAACTTATGTAGAACAACACTCTGCAATTTAATTTTCTTTGGAACAAATGAATTGTCGAAACAACTCAATGAAATCCATAAATTTCAAGTCTTTAATTAAATTTCAATTGATTTTTCTCTTGATAGTTAATTAATTTCAAATAAAACAAAACAACAATAAAACGGGCGAACAAAATAACTAATTAAACGGAAACAATAAATAAAAAATAAATAAAATTCAACTTGTTAATGACAATAAAAGCCTTTCTTAAAAGACGCAAATGCAACAACAATAAGAAACAACAAATCGATAACAGCAATTATTCATAAAGAGTTCAGTGTCTGCAAATGACACCGAATGAATGAATGATGCTTGAAAGATGCTTTTGGTGACAATAAATCCGAATAAAAATTATCACGCTGACTAAAGAGATGCAGATGACAACTGGTAATGCTACAGATCTGGTTGTTTTAAAATAAACTGTAACAACAGCAACAAACATATTTGACCATTTATAAACAACAACAATTGTGCAATATTTTCCATAACAAATATAAATTTGAAGCAAAAAAAGACTACAAAACTTCAGTCAATCAATAAACCAATCTTCAGAAATATGAGATTCACTCCTGTTGGTGTTACTATTAGCGCATGTTCCATGATAACAATGATACCTACTTTATAGTTATATAACGTGCTACTAACTGATTAAATGCTTATTGCAAGGCACTACTAACATAATATGGTCCTTCAATCTTGGATTACAACCTATCTTCTTACAGCATATGGTTATGCTGTGTTTGTTAATTTTATACATGAGTGGCGGCACCAACAGTTTAAAGTCGACTCCTACCGACAAGGTTTTGGACAGACTTTTCATGGTAGTTTTAAAAATTCTCAAAGTTTTTGCCAAAAATCTGCTGAAGAAGTTGCTGAAGAAATATTTTTTTTTTATTTCGTTTAGTTGGAGATGTCTGACCTGGTGTTTGAACCGAGGTCTCATATTTAGTAAGCCAACACCCTACCCAGTAGACTACAGCGACTTCAATATGAATCCACATACGTATATAAAATCAATAATTTGCATTAACTCAACATCAATACAAACTTAATATGCCATCTAAATTGTAGGGCACACAAACTCCAATTGATTCTTTATTGATAAGCAATGGCTATGCTATTGAACATTGAACTCGTTGGGTGACTACATCAATTACAAAAAACAAAACAAAAAAAAACAAAAAAACTAAAAAAGTAAACCGATTTGCTAATAACTTGGCTTTAACTGTAGCTTTTATTGTTATTGCTATTGTAGATTTAAGTTAATATTAAAAAAAATTTAAAAACCAAAACAGCAAATGATACAATTTGTGGCAGTTGACTTGATTTGTAGGCCTCTTTTGAGCGGTGTTTGTAACTCTTCACTTTAAAAAGACATACGGAATGCAGTTATTGTTTATAAAATTGGTTTATAAGGTTATAAATCAACACACACATACCCGTTATTATGCGTTATTTGGTTGGGAGCGTATTGTCTTGTGTGGAGCAACAGCATAATACTGTCACTGATTGAATCTTTAAGTTTTTTGACGTTTATGGTCAAAGGAAATGATTTTTTTCTTGTTTTTCTTTTAGTTTTGCAAGCAGGAAGGTGTTTAATATTTTTTTTGGGTTTGTTTTTGTTTTATTTGTTGCTGCTTACAATTTCTTTTCTTTGTTTTAAATGAAATTGAAGAAATTTTTCAATAATTGTTTTCTTTGTTAAGCATTATTAATTGAATAACATTTGACAGCAGAACACTTTGAAATGAAAATATTTACGCGGGTAACATTTTATGGAATCAAAAGAAACAATTCAACGAAAAACAAAACCAAAACGTCAGGTAACAGTGTGTTCGGTACACATTAAAGTGTTTTAATTCAAGGAAACTTCTATGGGGTCAATAGGCAGGGAGAGAATTTTATTGGAATCACGAATTCACACATTCAGATGACGCTGCCAACATGTAAACTCTAAAAATGTCTTCTGTTTAATATCTCCTTACATGGAAAATCATACTTAAGATTATTGAGATGTAATCCCATACGATAAGGCTTCTATTAACACGACGTCTTAGAGGGAACGCAACGGTAGACGAATTGGCACGGAAGGAATTGAATGTCTGAGGTGGAGACGATAGAGGGGATATATACACCTCTCCAGCAGAACTACTGGATTTCGACTAGAAAATGGCTCACATTCTAACAGGAATTCTAACGGTACACTGCGTTATTGGCAGTTTCGAGTATACTCTGCTCCACCATTATTATTGCAGAAGCTATCATGATGTAGAGTGTTCTGTTTTATGCACATAACATACCGAGGAAATAAAAGAATGAAAACCAAAATTAAGACATTTTCTTTTTTTCGCCAACTTCAGATCGGTGCATGCAACTGCAAACAAATAAAGAAGAACAAAGAACATTTGTATTGCGTTTCCTGTATATATCCTTGTATTTAATTTTCAAAAGAAAGCAGTCTGGTAGATCGATCGCTGGCATGTTATATACAATAACTCGACAGGCTTGTTTGTGCTTTCTTCCTATACATAGTAATTTATTACAAATCTTCAGTCAGATTACAATCTAGTTCTCACACCATCCATGTTGTGTATCTTCTAAGTTTATACATGAGTGGCGGGACCTTCAATTTTGAGAAAATTTTCATGGCACATTTTATACTTATTACTCAGAGTTTTTGGCCATACTCGGCCTGAGAAGGTAGTCGCCGAGGAAACCTAATTTTTTTGTATTTCATTTTGTTGGGATGGTACTGGTGGGTCTGAGCGCTTGTCTCCAAGTCTAATGAGCAATCACACTTCCTTACTAGACTATGGCGCTGCATTTACAGTCTTTGAAATAAGTGAATCTTACACAAAGCAGGCATTCTGGGAAGGTTTTGTTGCCTCTTATAAAGGCAGCAATATCACTTTTAGCAATTAGCTTATGACGGAACAAGTGGCATGTTTGGAGTAAACATATTATTGCTATGTCGACGAAACAATAGTTAGTTATTTATAAAGGAAGAAAAACAAAACAAAAAAAAAAAAAAAAAAAAAAAAAAAAAAAAAAAAAAAAAAAAAAAAAAAAAAAAAAAACAAAAAAAAAAAACAAAAAAAAAAAAAAAAAAAAAAAAAAAAACAAAATATAGACAGATGAGTCCTATCTTCATGTCTACCATGCAAATTCGACTATGTCTATCAGAATGTCAGTCTCAGAGTGATAGCTTTCGACGTCAGTTAGTTCTCACATTACAAATGCATGAAATGCGCGTCCTATAACTTAATTTTTATATTTTTTTTCAGTAGCCAATTGTAGGGCCCCATGACAATAACAAAAAAAGCGAAACCATGAACAAATCTGGCTATAAGGATCTTCACATGTCTTGGAATAAGTTTTCATAAAACGCCAAAGAGTATCTTATTTTTTAATTTATATTTTAAAATATTATTAACAACAGGTTTTTCTATTCTGTGTCATTTTACTTTAGCCGTAGCTTACATTCACACAATCCCATACTTTTTGATACCTCCATTGAAGATTGTATTAAACCAGTTCGTCACCAAGTCAATAGTTCCAGCCACCTTTGAACAACAAGCCAGAAAATAGTTTAACGGTTTAAAGAAAAGGGTTAAAATACAAATTTTTGTTTTTGTGTATAACACATTAAAAGATTGTTTTTAAAAACAAATTGTGTGTCATAAATACATTTGTATGTACATGCTAAATGCTCAATGGACTTACGGTTAAAACTAATTTCCTGGTTATATCGAAATATCTCATGCCCGTCATGGCCACTTTATTAATATTAATTTCCATGACGAAACGTTCCACTTCAGAGGAATAATTATCGGTTGGTATATCCTTAAATACCTTTAAAGGATCACGTGATCTATCATTAACCTCGGCCAGATACAGCGACACAGCTAATGTACGGGCCAGCAGGAACATAAGAGAAAAATAAAAATAAACCATATGGGCTATAGAGGGCATGGTACTTGAAAGAAGAGCAATACAATTTTTAATTAAAAAAAAATACGGGTTTTGTAATGTGAAAATATTTACTTGAGACTTTTAAGACAC
>QOCX01006665.1:0-11058 GCA_005959815.1 Sarcophaga bullata
TGAATACGAAAAGAACTGAGTGTTATCCATCACTTTTAGCGGTTCTTATTAGACACTGCTCTACTGAAAGGAGTTGGTGGGGAAAAAAGTAGGATATCTTGCATTTCAAATGTCAGTATTCAGCAGTAATACGTACTGAACTCTCCATAATAAAAACTAAAGCGATAGCGGGGTTTTTTAAGTCGGAATGGTTTCCTATCTATTGGAACTGTTGGATATCGATTTGCAGCCTAAGTGGGATTTTATCGTTCAAGGAGGGCCCCCCATCTAGACTAAACTAAACTTCCAAGCATTTTATATAGCATCTGATAAGTTTTTCTAAAGTTTATAAATTATAAAATAGGCCACTAATTGGACATTAACAAATTTAGGAATACATTAAGAACTTATTTCCTGTGTTAGTTATAACATTGCGAAATAGACCTCTAAGGAATACATTGAAAAATTATTTCCAGCGTTATAATATCGCGAAATAGACCTCTATTTCAAAACTTATAAAAAATTATCATTGCAAGAGGTTAACTGAAAATACTTTAAAATACTTTGAAATTATTAATGATTTAGCATTACTGATAAATAGGCCTCTTATTGCACGAATATTTACATAAATTTAAATAGAATTTAAAGAAAAAATATTTGAAAATAAATTTACTTTTAAAGCAAGAAATAGGCCTTCAATTGCAAAAGAAATATAAGCTTTCTTTTGAACTTCTTTAACTATTTTTAACATTAAAAAATAGGCGACATATTATAAAAACCATTCCATTTCATGTTGAATGTATAATTGAAAATTAAAATTATTCTTTCATTAAAAAAAAGAAAACTTAAAATGCCTGACACTGTCACCAAAATATAATAAGAAAAACTATTTAAAACAACTTTATTTCTTTCTTGCCACAAAAAGAAAAAAAAAAATACAACTTCTTCAACAATCTGTGCTGCCTGCTATTGCTGTAAATGCTTGAAGAAAAACTAAGTTTCTCTGCAATTCACTTGTTCATTCACACATTCATTTCAAGCGAATGTTTTTTCTTTCATTGCAGTCTTTCGTGATATTAAAAGCGTTAATTGAAATCAACATTTCGGTGAATAAAATATTATTTTTTTAAAATAAAAAAAGAAAGAAAAAAAATTAAAAAAAACTGTGTACATGACTGTCAAAATATTTCACCAAAATGTGCGTTCAAATGCATTCAAATATGATTTGATAATTTAATTAAAAAATCAAAAAGCAAAAGAAAAATTAAGTTTTAAATACGCGGCTTAATTAAGGAGACTTTAAATACTTGTAATCACAAAATAAAAAATAAAAAAAATTATTTTTTTTATGATGACAGACAGGCCGCTTCCAGTTTTGGAAGTTATGAATGTTGTTACGCTATATTTTTAGCAGCATTAATAATAAAAAATTTGTTTTTTTTTTTAAGATTAAAAATATTTTTTTAATTTGCACATTTTTTCTATTAAAGGCCTATTTATCGTAGCCATCGATAAATCTGCTTCCAGTTACGGAAGTTATGAATGTTGTTCCGCCATATTTTTAGCAGCAATAGATGCAATGTTGTTCGCCCATTTATTTTTGCAGCATAATGATAAAAAATTTCTTTTTTATTTGACACAATTTCTCTATTAAAAGGCCTATTTACCGTGACTCAACAAATAAGCTTCACTGAAGGAGAGATTGATATTTTATCCTTATTTCGTATTTAAATAGCGAATTCTGATTAGGGCTATTTACCAAGCATTACAATCGTCATTCAATTTTAACTCCGCTTATCATCTGTCAGCCAAACGATTAATTTTAGAAAAGCGGTGGATTCTAATCAAAACATTATTGGCAAGACAGGGTTCTGCCGCAAACTCTAAGCATCCGGGAACCCTTATCTTCAGACTTCTCTAAATGCCAAATAGATGACCAGAGCTAAATCTCCTTGGCCCCCTCTTATTCCTCGTTATTCCTACCAAGCTTCTGTAGAAAGTCGGTTGTATAAGGTACTTCCAATCTCGGGCGTTGTTGCAGCACGGGCCACAGTTATGCCTCATCTTAACTCCTATATAGGTTCCTACAAGTAAATTCAATTTAGGATTTAATGCTAAGGTCGCTGTACAAGGGGGTTCATTATTCCATGTTTACTCTGTAAATTAACTTTGCCCTTTTGCAGAGGAACGCCAATCCAATGTATGAGTTCAACTGATTTTTCTGTATGGCTTGGCTTTATTGTCGTCTTCAATGTCGAGTGTCTTGTTTTATCTTCTAGCGACACCCGGAATTCTTGGATAACTTTAGATGTGATGTGTACACTCGATCAGGCAGCAATGGCCGTTTTAATGACGTTAAATATGCGTACATGTCCACTCGATGTACTTTGATACCAGCTTTGCTTAGCAGCTCTCTTTACAGCCATTATTTCAACCTGAACGGTAATCGAATGGTGCAAGAAGGGGCAATTTTAAAACCCAGCTGTTCTGGACAGGTTCCTCATTCGACTTTGTTACATGATCTAGGAATCCATCAGGGAATACCAGGAAAGCGATCTCTGGAAAGTGTTTACCATTCTTAGAAAATGATCCTCTGTTGTAAAACTAGGATCGAAATCTGGTTTACGTATCGTGTATTCAATTGATATATTCAGATCAACTATATTCAATATTTTGGCATGTCAATGGCTTCTATACTTCCACGCTCTATCTAGTAGCACTCCGTCTCATTAACACATTTGTAATCACTTGTTTTGCCAACATGTCTGGTAGTAGTAAGTTAAAGACAGTTGACAATATCCTAGATAATGTGCTTGGTTCTAAGAGAACCTGTTATCGTGAACGCCACTATGGGCTTATTTCGAATTTGACGACCGGACCATCAAATTGCGAATCCATAGAATACAATCTTGTACAGCTGTTTTGGAGGTTGACACCCCAGTTTAGGTTTAGTTGGTAACGTTTTTGGTGTATTAATTTTCTTAATAAGTGGCAGGACCTACATTTTAACACAGGCTCCGAATGATATGGCAATTTTATTAACTCTCAGAGATTTTGCCAGAATACTGTTGAGGGAAAAACGCCGAAAGAAAAAAATGTTTCTTCCGAGATGTCTGAACAATGGTCGCTCCTCTAATAAGTCAACACTGTACCTACTAGACTAAGGATGACTTCCACAGTTCTGTAGATGTTGTGGCAGTAGGAGTAACAAATTGAGGGAGTAGTGCTTTGAATAGTTTAACTCCCAGTCAACACCTTAGCTTTTATTTCAGAATTTTCGAAAATAATTTTAAATCTTGACCTCAAGTTGCTGCTGCCACATTGAACGTCTAAGCAGCAAGTTCTTTTCATGGCTTTTAGTAGCCATGAATACGAAGTATTCGAAACATTGATCACAAATAAAATGCTTTTTTTATGGAAACAAAATGTTTAAGACAAGGGGCCTATCCTTCTCCCATGTTTTCTTTACAAGTTATTTATTCTACCAATCCGCCACATATAATTCAATAAAAGAGGAAAAAGAAAGGAAATTCAGATTTATTTCATCACAAACCAGCCACACATGCAACATTTTAGCCTCTAACAATAGCAACGGCAGCATAAATTCTTCAAATAAGTGATTTTAACACCAAGTGTTACTTAAACAATGTGTGTATGTGAGAGTGCTCACTTGCAAACAAATCTCATGATAAAAGAATGCCTGAATGTTGAGAATTTGCTTGCTTAGGGTCTTCCAACAGGGACTTCCGAAATTTGACACGTTGATAACGGTCATCGTGTTGACGACACATTTGTCAAATTAGTTGTAATTTATTCACCATGAACGACCATAATAGAGCCGCCGTTGGCAAGAGGCCCTAATTTTCATTGAAAAATCGTCTTCAGCGATAAGGCTGATTTCTGGATGAATGGTTTCGTGGAGAGACAATTTTGCCGTATTCGGAACGATACCAGTTCACATGACATCCGAAATCGTCCAATGCATCCGGAAAAAGCCATTCTTTGATGTGAATTCTAGGCAGGCGGTGTCATCGATAAATTTAACTTTGAGAACGATGCTGGCGGACAAGCCATCATTGTAAATAGTAAGCACTGCCACCGAGATTATGCGATTTGAGCTTCTTAAGTCGCAGGTGCATACACATAAACCACGAACCGCAGCGGCTCTCAATGTCAACATAACCGACGCTATCGGCTAAATTCAGCCGGATTTGTGCACCAGAATATTCAAAAACTGTACTTTTGCGAACACGCTTTACCCAAAGAAGTCGTGGCAGACATATGAAAGATGTTATATTCCACATTTAATAGCAGCAATAGGTCCCTCAATGAAAAAAAACGTTTCTATGATATCTCTCACACACACTTTGCTTTAATAAAATTTAAGGATAGAAAGCGCTTAAGGAAAGACCATAGATTTGTCTGCCAAGTAAATAGTTTTTCGGATGAATTCAACAAAATTTTATCCAATTAAGAGGCCAGACGCATTTAACAATATTCACTCACTCACTCACTCATTCCACTCACTTACTCACTTACTCACTTACTTGTTCAGACGTCTGGTGTGTTTTGTCAGCAAGTAGCAGGCAGCAACAGTAATAGAAGCAGTAACAACAACAGGATTTAAAGAAGTTGCCGTAGTGGCATCATCATCGTCAGCATGCAACAGCAACTGAATACAACTCACATTAACATTGTTTTTGTTTTAACATTGTTGTTGTTTTTAAGCATAAGAATGAAAAATATTTTCAAGTTAAAATTCTGGCAAAAATATTTTAAGAAACAGCCAGTGGATTAACGTTTAGGAAATAGTTTTGATAGGGAGCTTAAAAGAAAACGTGGGGAATCAAAAGGAAAGCAACATTATCATCATATTTCTTAGAATGATGAACAAAATGATTGAGGACGCTCTCATTAATGACTTTTGCGATGAAAAGTTGTTTTGTTAACGGCAATTTTAAGGCATGGTTTACTATCCTTACCACCAGACATATTTGCGAAACAAATAACTGCGATGAGAGCATGAAAATATAGAAGCTATGATTATGCCAAAATATTGGATATTGTTTGTGCCTAAGGTCCCGCTTTTGATCATGATTTTATAACGAAGGTAGATCCTTTATGATGCTGTTATGATAATGATCTACATCTCCCTGACAACGTCATCCAAGTACCTACTGATGAATCCAGATGACGCGACAACGTCACTTGCCCTATCCGATTACTATACTTACTATGCGAAAATAAAGGCTATAAATACCGACGTTGTGCAAATCCGGTATCAGATTATATCGCAAATTTACCGACAATAAAGAGAAGCGTACATCACATCAATGATTATGCCGAGGGTCTCTAGTGAAAGGACGCGGGAACAAAAAAAAATCGATGCTCTTGCAATGATCCGGTAGATTTGCTTGCAAAAATGTCCTTAGCCACCGTTTTAGAAGAGATGACCCTCTTCCATGCAGTGTCGAACCATTCGTGAAAATTTCTTAGGAGTCGTTTAAGGAGTAAACGTCTTTCTGCAAAGATGAGAATGGAAACCTGGTAACAGATTCGCAGGGAGTGCTAAAATTGTGGATGAAACGCTTCTCTACTCTGCTACAAGGCGATGACAATACCAATGCCGCCTTTAGAAATTATGTACCGAAATCGATCGTTAATGACAGCATGGTGATTCCGCCGCCCAGCCCTAAAGAGGTCAAAGTCGTGATTATGCGTCTTAAAAACAATCAAACTGCAGGTCCTGATGGACCTAGAGGAAAGGATGCCCAACGAATTGAACCTGCCCTGAAAAGATATCCTCCAACTACAGAGGTACTAGCCTTCTCCCTACCTCATATGGAGTTCTTACAGGTGTAATGTATGAACGACTGAAGCTATTCGTCAAAACACTGTTTGGACCTTATCAGTGCGGCTTCAGACATTGCAAGTCCACCATCGACCAGATGTTCACACTGTGTCAAACCTTGAAGAAGACCCACGAAAAACAAGTCGGCACAAACCATCCTTTTGTCGACTATAAAGCAGCCTTCGATAGCCCCATTAGGGATCGTGTTTTGGCCTCAATGTTTGAGCTCAGTATACGTGCGAGGCTGATAAGGCTACGCAAAATGATGTTGGGTAATTTCTGCAGCTTTCAGATAAGGCGAGGTTTCAGACAAGGCGATCCCTTATCATGCGTCAACTTCACGGAGTGTGTTCTGCGGAAGTGCATCGCAATGGAACTATTTTTCAAAAAAGCGCCGAGGCTGGCGTACGCTTTTTTGACATCATAGGGTGTACCAAGTGAAATGGTACTGCTGGCTTTAGTTCTATTGAACAAGAGTCTACTACGATGGGTCTGGCAGTAAATGAGGGCAAAACATAAGTAGGGACATGCCACGTAAATTACGGCCGTTAACTATACTTTCGATATAGTCAAGGAATGTATTTATCTTGACTCCATAGTTACCACCAAAAATGATGTCAGTCTGGAGTCTCAATAGGCAATTGAGTACCAAAAACCTCTCTCATACGATAAAACTAATACTCTACAAGAAGCAGAGGCATGGATACTATTAAGCACTGATACAGCAGCCTTGTGAGTATTCGAGAGAAAAGTCCTACGTGAGATATTCGGTCCAGTGTGAGTTGGCGTTGATTTCCGCATCCGATCCAACAGTAAGCTGTATGAGCATCTCAATGACATGAACGTTGTGTAGCCCATTATTCGAATGGAGGAGAATGCTACGGCGGGACGGGTATTTAATGCGGAGATTTGCGGAAGTCGGCGCAGAGGGTGAGCCTGTTTATGTTTAGAGGAAGCTCTGTCATTGATTATTGTGACCAAATGGCGTAGGCGCGCAAGAAGCAGAGACGCCTGAAAGGATGTATTAAGGCAGGCCGAAATCCGTTAATAGGGATGTTAATGGCGAATTAAGAAAGTCATACCATTTCTCTATTACCCTCTATCCGTAATGGATGTTCTAAACATTCTCGAGAAGTCATAGCGCGTCATTCCTAACATCAATACAACCTCGATAAATGAAATGGGATGCGGCAGAGACTTTCTGGTGGAAGATATGCCTCCTTTGACCTAAATTTTTACTCAATTTGACTCCCGAAACAGGCCTCTAAGATCTTTTCCTGTACTGAAACTTGGAAAATATGAACTGAAATCTAATTTTATTGTATAACCCACTTACATACTGACAAGCAAATAAAAAAATCTCAATTTATTAATGAATTCTGAAAAAAAAAATCACATCGAATCAATATTTTTCAATTTTCGAAGCCAATTTATATGCGTATTGATTCATTATTTGTCAATTTTTCTCTATTATTGCTGACAAAAACAAAAAATTGTATGCCACCCTCATTGGTGTCACTTGCTGCGGCTGCTGACGCTTTAATATGCCACACAAAAGACACAATAAATAGAAACAATTGCTACTTGATATTTAAGATTTATATGTTGCCACTGTCATCAACTCTATTTGCAACTATAAATATTCTTTACAACAACAACAAATGATAAATTTAAACAAAATGATTTAAAATCTCAAAATGTGTCATTCACTCATTCATTCATTCATTCGTACATTCATGCATTCATGCACTCGCATTATGTATGATCATAAACAATGTTGGAGATTGGTGAAGCTGATGGCGGTGGTGTTGGTGTGGTGGTGGTAGCATGTGTCTCATTTTGGTGGGTGACTGTGTATTATGGCTGCTGCTGCTGCTGTAACAGCAGTTGTTGCATGATGTTGTTCAGTTTTTGTTCAAATGAATGATTCTGTTGCCGGTTGTTGTTCACTTTTAAGGTGTGTTTTTGGGATTTTGTATGTTTTACAACAAAGCACCGTTAAAATTCTTTGTTTTAATTTTGATGGAAAAACAAACAATTTTTTTGTTTAATTTATACTGAGAGAAATAAGGGATACTCTGAAAATAGGCCTACTTTAATACCAAAATGGATGGTTTGATCAATTGATAATTCATTTTAAAATGTTTTTAGCACTAGGCTTCCTTCTATGTTGGTAATAGCAACCAAATCGAAAAAATATATTCATTTTAGCGCAACTACTGCCTATTTCTTTTCAGTGTACCTTTTGGGGATTAACAAAATATTTAATGAATATATTCGTCCATAATTTGCCTAAAAGAATTTTTATCCATTCGTTTCATTCATTTATAACAAAATTATTCGATTTATAGTGTTTTATGGACTTCAACTTGACATTTTGGGAATTTTAACGGAATCAAATCATGAATCATTGTGGTATTGTAAAGATTTATGAAATTGTGTATTTTTTTTTTTGGAAAAGTTTATAATCCATACATAAATGACATCATGATGTTGTCTTTTTCTTTTTTATGAGAGTCATTTGATTTTAGAATGGTACATAACATATAGAATGTAGAATAGAAGATTTAACAGATAAATATACAAAAAAATTTTATAAAAATTTTTCGATAACAATAATTTTCTATAGAAAAATTTTCGGTAACAATAATTTTCTAAAGAAAAGTTTTCAGTAACAATAATTTTTTGTAGATAAGTTTTCCTCAACAATAATTTTCTAAAGAAAAGTTTTCGATAATAATTATTTTCTATTGAAAAGTTTTCGATTTCAAATTATTTTCTATAGAAAAGTTTTCGATAATAATTATTTTCTATAGAAAAGTTTTCGATAATAATTATTTTCTATAGAAAAGCTTGCGATAATAATTATTTTCTATAGAAAAGATTTCGATAATAATTATTTTGTAAAGAAAAGTTTTCGATAATAATTATTTTCTATAGAAAAGTTTTCGGTAACAATAATTTTCTGTAAAAAGTTTTCCTCAACAATAATTTTTTAAGCAAAAATTTCGATAACAATCATTTTCTATAAGAAAACTTTTTAATTATTGTATTCAATATATTTAATTCTATATCAAAAAATTTTAAAATTTTCGATAACAATAAATTTCTATAAAAATTTTCCGATAACTATAATTTTCTTATAGAAATGTATTCGATAACTATAAATTTTCTATAGAAAATGTTTTCTTAACTGTAACTTTTTATAGAAAAGTTTTCTTTAACTGTAATTTCCTATAGAATATTTTTCGATAACAATAATTTTCAATAGAAAAGGTTTCGATAACAATAATTTTCAATAGCAAAATTTTCGGTAACAATAATTTCTAAAGAAAAGTTTTTCAGTAACAATAATTTTTTTAGATAAGTTTTCTCAACAATAATTTCTAAAGAAAAGTTTTCGATAATAATTATTTTCTATTGAAAAGTTTTCGATAATAATTATTTTGTATAAGAAAAGTTTTCGATAATATTATTTTCTATAAAAAGTTTTCGATAATAATTATTTTGTAAAGAAGTTTTCGATAATAATTATTTTCTATAGAAAAGTTTTCGATAACAATTATTTTCTATAGAAAAAGTTTCGGTAACAATAATTTTCTGTAGAAAAGTTTTCCTCAACAATAATTTTTTAAGCAAAAATTTTCGACAACAATATTTTCTATAGAAAACTTTTTAATAACAATAAATTCTATACAAATTTTTCGATAACAATAAATTTTCTATAGAAAATTTTCCGATAATATAATTTTCTATAGAAATGTATTCGATAAATATAATTTTCTATAGAAAGTTTTCGTTAACTGTAATTTTATAGAAAAGTTTTCTTTAACTGTATTTCCTATAGAATATTTTTCGATAACAATAATTTTCAATAGAAAAGTTTCGATAACAATTATTTTCAAATAGCAAAATTTTTCGGTAACAATAATTTTCTAAAGAAAAGTTTTCCAGTAACAATAATTTTTGTAGATAAGTTTTCCTAAACATAATTTTCTAAAGAAAAGTTTCGATAATAATTATTTTCTATTGAAAAGTTTCGATAATAATTATTTTGTATAGAAAAGTTTTCGATAATAATTATTTTCTATAGAAAAGTTTTCGATATAATTATTTTCTTATAGAAAAGTTTCGATAATAATTATTTTGTAAAGAAAAATTTTCGACAATAATTATAATTCTATAGAAAAGTTTTCGATAATATTATTTTCTATAGAAAAATTTCCAGTAACATAATTTTCTGTAGAAAAGGTTTCCTCAACAATAATTTTTTAAAGAAAAGTTGTCGATAACAATCATTTTCTATAGAAAAACTTTTAATAACAATAAATTTCTATAGAAAAGTTTTCGATAATAAATATTTTCTATAGAAAAATTTTTTTTATAACAATAATTTCTACAGAAAATTTTCGATAAAAATAAATTTCTATAGAAAATTTTCCGATACTATAATTTTCTATAGAAATGTTTCGTAACTATAATTTTCTATAGAAAAGTTTTCGTTAACTGCAACTTTTATAGAAAGTTTTCTTTAACAGTAATTTCCTATAGAATATTTTTCGATAACAATAATTTTCAATAGAAAAGGTTTCGATAACAATAATTTTTAATAGAAAAGTTTTCGATAACAATAATTTGCTATAGAAATTTTTCAATAACAATAATTTTCTATAGAAAAATTTCCGATAACAATAATTTTCTATAGCAAAGTTTCCGATAACAATAATTTTCTATAGAAAAGTTTTCGATAACAATAATTTTCTATAGAAAAGGTTTCGATAACAATAATTTTCTATAGAAAAGATTTCAATAACAATAATTTTCTATAGAAAGGTTTTCGATAACAATAATTTTCTATAGAAAAGGTTTCGATAACATTAATTTTCTATAGAAAAGTTTTCGATAACAATAATTTTCAATAGAAAAGTTTTCGATAATAATTTGTAATAGAAAAGTTTTCGATAATAATTTTTTAATAGAAAGGGTTTCGATAACAATAATTTTCTATACAAAAGTTTACAATAACAATAATTTTCTGTCGCAAAATTTTCGATAACAATAATTTTCTATAGAAAAGTTTTCGATAACAATAATTTTCAATAGAAAAGTTTTCGATAACAATAATTTTCTATAGAAAAGTTTTCGATGACCAGTAACTTTTCGCAGTCAATTTTTCGATAAATATAATCAAATTCGCATTGCATTGAGAGATTAAATGAAATAAATTC
>QOCX01006668.1:0-11054 GCA_005959815.1 Sarcophaga bullata
CTGAAAGGATAATCTCAAAAGGAATAAAAAATAAAAAAAAAAAATTTTTTTTGGTGGAAAATTTTTTTAATGTACTGTAGCTCAGTAGAATTACAACAATAAAATCAAAATAATACTTAAACGGCAGCAAAAAAAAGAAACAGCAGCAATGGAGAAAAAAATCGGCTGGGATCAGGTATGTCTGAAGAGAAGACAATCGAGGTGATATATGCCCCCGGTCATCTACACGGGTCTCTACAGGAATTCTTTTCCAAATTGGCAAAAGCAGCATTGAATTCAACAAACCGTGGGTAGTTCGACGTACCTAGTTGCCGAGTTTCAAACTTCTGCCTCTAGCAGTGGACAGCTTTAGATCGAGGAAACTACTTGAGTTCGACGAAGAAAACGGTACGCATTCTTACAGGAGAATTCTAAAGGAACACTGCGCACTTGGCTGTTTCGGTGGGAAGCTCTGATTGCCCCACCATGATTAGTGCTAAAGCAGCCATGACACGGAGGAAAACGGAAGCGGTGCAATACCTTTTAGGAGACTATCCTGCATTTTATCGGTTTATGTGGGTGACCGAACGTTGGAAGCACCTAGGCATGGTGGCAAACGTGCCACTAAGGAACTGGCCAGTTTTATCCGGAGCTCAGGGGTGATTCAAATCCACCACAAACGGGTCATGACAGGAGGCCTTACCTTACAATTCGTAACACAATGGCTTATATCGACCACCGTGTGAACTTGCCTGTAAATGGCAAGTAACCGCTAACCTAACCTAACCTAACCTAACGACCATAGTGCTTTGAATTGGCGGCTCAATAACACCCTCAGAACATAATGCCCACCAAACAGAAACTTTTCACGAATGCGCAGATTTTTTCACAATCGTTTCTAAGTAGTATGAGCCTCATATACGACATTATATTTGATGTGAAGAGATGTCTTAGTACTGCAACCATTCGTACTAAGGCTCTATGCACCCATAATTGCAGACCCGTAACGTCTTCTGTAATTCTAATGTCCTGGCAAACTTCAGCATCCTGCTAATACACATTCAAACGTCTCCTTTTGAGCTAAATTTATGCTTTGCAGGTCTCAAGAATGCAGCCGAAACAACACATATTCTAAATAAATGCACTTTGACTCTACAGTGCCCTGTCAAAAGATCGTTAACCAATCTGAGGTCATTTCTCGATACTCCAAAGTATGACTTACACTTCTCCCTCATATTGCAATTTTCTAACAAACCTGTTAAGTTCCTCAAATTTACTTGAGAGTGTCTTTTCAAACAACTATCCCCAGAAAAAAAAAATCGAAGCTTCCCGCCTCGTAAATCACATTTGGCTGCTCATTGTCGACAGTTCCCACATGACCTAAGTGCGGGTAATCCAGCAGAGATAATATCGACATAATCACATAATTTTGTGCCGATGAAAATCTGTTGTGCAGTCAAGTACATGCATATCTGTGGTGCTGTATGCTGCCTGCCTGTTGTAGTTAGAGTTAGACAATGAGGTCTAAGGTAGACTTTGCGTTTGAGACGTAATATCCGCCTTGCTTTTTTTAATAGAAGCGATATTATCGGCAGTATTTATGTTCGATTTATTGATACATAGGCCTCAGTACTAGCTTATGCAGGCACGTATAAAACTCTTTTATAGGGAAAATGGATGAAGAAATATGTTCTGTCTTCACAGTCTGCCTGCAGGCTTTGCATGTCCTTTCCAACCATCAATCCAAATAGAGGCTTTAGTTTACAAAAAGTGGGGAGTTCAATTACAAAACCCACTCTTTTATTATGATGAAGAGACAATAAATTTGTTTTCATTTGAAATCTCTAGAGTAAATTAAATTAAACATCCCAAGAGGTCTTTAACTTCAGTTCAGTTGTCTTGTGTAGAAAAACTATTTAAAAATTCCTGAACAAATTATTTCCTTCCTATCCAGACAAATCTATTCGAAACTAAGCAACACAAAACCTCACAAATAATGGCAATTTTTTTTTCTTTTTAGGAAAAAAAACAAAACAACAAACAAAAAAGTATTCTGTGTTAGAAAAGGAATATTAATTGCAAAAGTTTTTTCTTTTGCTTCTTTTTGTTTTGTTGCACTGTGTATGTAATATTAAACACAAAGGCTAACACAAAGTACAGTGCAAGCATGTTGTATACGCAATAGAAATGTAAACACGGGTATTATAATATTGTATTCACACTGAAAGAGACCAGCGACAGGGGAGGGAGAATGATGAGAGAGAGAATGCGTTTTAAGTTTCAAACACAGGAAACTGCATAAAAAATATAAACACGGCAAAAACAACGACAAAAATAAAGCAAGAAATAAGAAAAATGGATGAGAGAAGCAAAAGGAAAAAGAAAGAGAGACTTAAAGAAAGAGAGAGAGAGAAAAGTATGGAAAACTAGAAAAACTAAGCACAACTGTTCTAAAACAGAAGACTGTTTTGGTAGGATTCTGTGCAAGAGACAAATACCATCTAGGATAATAACAACAACAACAACAACAACAACAAAAACAACAACAATAACAATAATAAAGAGCACAAGAAAATTTTGAGAAATTTTAAGGAAATTTTGAAATGTTGAAGGACCTTTAAAGAAAACGTATCAGAAATCAACGAAATAGACATCGCAGCTGTGTAAAGATATTTTACAGAAGCTGTGATACTGGTTCCAGGCTCTATTTATTCATTCATTACCTCTAAATGGTTAACCTTCACCTATGTAAACTATTGCCGCAATGTAAAGTGAAATGCTCTTTAAGATTATAAGAATCAAGGCTGGCGTTAATCCTTCCACAAGCAAGGCTACAGTCAGAATCAGATTTCAAAAGTGAATTCCTGCGACAGTTGAAAAAGATTGTTGAAGCATGGTATCAAGATGTGTGAGAAGACTTAGAGAGAATAATCTACTCTCTTGAGCCTAAGCTACTAACTACAGATCGAGTATTCATTAGGTGCGTAAAGTGCTGAATTACACATATACATACCAAAATACACATAAGTTGGGTCATATGATTGAAGCGGTTCTTGGTACGGTACGTATGCGTTTAGCAAGCGATAGTAAGTCTTGCGGCGAATTCGGCACCATGTAGGCCGGGCTATTCAATGTCTTTTGAAGATTCCCAACCTTAGCTCGTAAAGCTACATAAATTGGTCATATGACGAAGCGGTACTTGGTATTGTCTGTTGGACAGTACTATAGACATATTGGGTGGATTAGATGAGGGCCCAAACCGACCGGCAAAAATTAGCAGCATTAAAGCGGAGAAGAAACGAAGGACTTTCATGCACAAAATGGCATCACGGTGGAAGGAAACGGTTTGAAAGGGAAGTAGACCATTTACCTCTGGTCCTGATATAACCGTTGGATGGAGAGCAATCATTGCGAGCCTGATACTATTACGTGACCCAATTCAACTGATCATGGATGTTTCAGACAGTACCTGCACAGATTTTGGACGATGATATTTCCCCTAGTTTTCCCGAAACATTGTTGTAGACTGAGTGAGGAAGATGCGAACATATTCTAACATGCTGTTCCAGATTTCGATGGCCCGGTGTAACGAGTTTTGTCACCAAACCGGCTTATGCGAGATCGCAGTGATGGAATTCTGAGGGATTCTATGGACGCGAATACAGTCAGAGGAATGGCTTGAAGTTATGCTAGAACTTCGGAATTGCAGGAACGAAAGGCGAAATTATAATTTGTGCGATAAAAGCCAAAGCAGGGACCTTCTGCGAAGTAATACCTTACGGCAGTCCCACGGGGGGAGAGAGTGTTTGAAGTGTGTAAGGGGTGGGTTTATTGCGTAGCACCAGTTGGAGGTGAATCGTGCACGTCTTTTGTTGGAGAACAAATAGTGTCTTCTGAAGATTCCCACCTAAACATAATTGGTCATTACAAACCCTTCAGTCATGGATTTATGACGTAGCTTTCCATATCAACTAATGATGTGTGTGTCTGATTTTATAACAGTGAGTGGGAACCCTACAGTAGACAAGTCGATTTCGCGAGGCGACAGATTTTTTTTTTAACTTTTTATGGCAATTTTATTTACTTTTCACAGTTCTTGCCAGAACATCTGCGTGAGGAGGCAGATGCCAAAGAAATATTTTTTCAAAATTCGTTTGTTGATGATGTTTGACCCTTGGTGTTTTGTAGCGTGGCCTTACATCTAATGAGCCAACAGGCTACCCCCACTAGACTACAGCGACTGGATAGAGTTCTGTAAGTGGTGAAGTCCAATGCATTTGAAATGAGAACAGAATGGAAGGGGAGTATCAGTTTTGTTGAAATTTAAATTTTCTACGGTTCGTTGTAATACCTTCTTGAAGCAATTGGCTGTAGTGCCCACTGAAAAGTCCTGGAGACTAGTTTAATATGTTTAAAAAGGTTCTAGAACTGATTTAGTATTCAAACAGCGAAAATTTCGTTTAGACGGCTGAGACAGAAGTAAGGTATTGTTTCAGTGGAATAATTGTGATTCACTGGTTTATTCAGCTTTTGTTGACAGAAACGTTTGATGATCTGGGCATGAGTGGGCGAATTATGCCACTGGGGAACTGCAGGTTAATGGATCATGGCAAACGGAGCTTACCTCAAACTGAATAACACAATGGGCCATATAGGCCAGGACGTGTTTTACTTGCCTGTGAACGGCTTTAGACATTGATTTTCATGGCAATAACTGCTTCCACTGGCTTAGGAAGGAGTCCGTGGAAATTGTTCAAGAATTTTGTTTAATGGGCATAGGAGCTTCGCCATTTATGTATTTTAAATTTAAATACACACTGCTGTTGTTGTTGTTATATTTTTTAATAACTGTGATTTTAGGTATGTTCAAGATACAAAATTGCTTCTCTTCATTACATGAAAGATTTCGTCTTGAAACCTGTGAGAGCTGTTAAAGATGAAAAAAAAGATTGTTGTTCAACACTGTCAGTGCTCTTTTTGTTGTAGACAAACGAAGGAGTAAAAGAATCAAAACAATTTTATTACTGTTTACTGGAATTATAATAGGTTACCGTTGAAAATAGTAAAAGAAAAGAAAAAGAACAAAAAAAAAAAACAGAAAACAAAAACGAACAACAACATACAAAAAAATGAAAAGTAATACTCTAGCTATTTACGCAAAAACAGAAAATCTCTTCGAAATACATTTGCACAACGAAAATCGGCAGCAGGGATAGGGTGCGGTTGGATTGATTTCTTGTACCCCGTGATTATACTGGCACGTTCGGTACCATGCAAGATATTCCTTTATTTAGAAAGAAGATATGTATAATTAATATAATAAATATATATACTAGATCTCCCCCGTGACTTGAATTATTAAACTCATTGTTCAAAGCAAAGCAAACAATTGAAAGAAATAGGTCTTCCGTAATAATAAATTTGGTGATCTACCAGTTGCTGCGTCTACATATATTTGGAACTGCATTTAAGATTGATATGCTAACTATAACACCTCTAAATTCTCTTTCTACAAAATAGGTTGTATGACCAATTACAGATTATCTCAAACCTTTTGTGTGCTTAGAACTGTGAGTATTTGCACTTTGAGTATGGACACAAACCCGACCTTGTTGCTTACGAACTTAAGCCGAAAATTAAATTTGATCATTTTTCGTGAGTCTCCATATTGAGAAAAACGAACGAATGAAATGATATTGTTGAAGGCGCCCTCCAATTATAGCGAAGTCAAGCCAGATTATAATCATAACTTTCCCAGGATTTTTTCCGGCGTCTGGAAAGATAAATTTGATGAACCGATTTCCTCTAGTATCACGAATAGAGAATAGTAACTCGGAGTTACATACCGGTTTCTGCAAAAAACTCTCTGAGAGTCTAAAAACTTTAAGACTGTAACGAGCTGCGGCACTCATGTAGTATAATTTAACACTTTACAAGCGATAAGCGCGTGAGAGAGCTAGGTTGTAATCCTGAAATGAGGGGTATAATGACCAAATTATGTATGGATTAAAAGTATCAATTCTGTTAATGGAGTTCGATTATCAAGATCACTTTAGTTCGTCATTAACACGATTTGGTAGGCAAGGCTTTACAAACTACTTTCCAAACCACCCATGTTTTTGTGAGTTCGTTTTAATTATAGCAACGGTATAGGGTTTTCAACATCGGCTTCCAAAAACATATTTGAGACATTTTTCTTGGCCAATTCGACTTCCTCTCAGAATTTTTGCCTGAATAATTGCTGTTTGAGGAATTTACCGAAAGGAAAATTCTCGTAATTCCGCAAGTGTTAAGACGCTAAAGAATCGATTAATTACGGGGGTCCTGTGGGCAAATCTACTGTCGCCTACTAGTCTGATGGTAATGCTATGATATGAGGAACTTAACCTTCCTAACAAATTTGTTTGTTTATATCTGACGAATAATGGGTCATTCAATGGGTTCGTGTATTGCGCTGTGTTTGTGATCTGGTAAACCGAAAAACGGAGAATAGCTATGGTGTTTGCCAACCTCCTTATTAAAACAAAAGGATAACTCAGACAGCTACAGTTCGTGTAGCGTATAAAAAGTCTAAAATGCCGAAGGAGAGAAAAAAAAAAACAGTGTTCAAAGAACGGAAATTAAAAACGAATTGATTTTGAATACTCTTGTGTGTGAAAGGCAGTATTGTTATGAGTGTTGTGTGTGGGTGTGTTGCGTTTGGCCTATTGTGGAGGAAGTCTTCTATGGCAGTTGAAAATTGGAACATCCTTTTTCGTTAAAGATTTGCTTTCTCACTTACACATACACTTTCTCACGTTAGAGTTACACATATGTACGCCGTAAGAATACTATTTAATATATGTGTGTTGTGGTTGTGTTTGTTCTATTGTTTTAAATTTTTTTTTAATTTTATTATGTATTTTGTTATTTCTTTTTTATTTGTTTTTCTTCTTAAAATGTATTTTAAAGCCAAGGCAGACCGAAACAAATTCATTGCATGTATGATGTATGTATGTATGTATGTATGCATGTGTTGGTGGTTTTTTTTTTTGGGGTAATTAAATTTGAAATTCTATTTTCTTTTAATTTTTTCTTCTCAATTTATTTTTATTAAATGTGTCAAATGCTTACAATGCAATGAAGTATTATCCAGACAGTAAGTTTGGGTCATTTAAAACGGGGTTTAAAGCACCCATTTGAACGCCATTTTTCTATTATGTTGCGAAATTAAAAAAAAACAAGAAAAGAGAAGAAGAATTTATACGTGGAGAAGAGATCAATTTGTAATTTGTATAAATTACGAGAACAATTACAAAGTTACATAGAAAGACCATAGTGTAATGGTAACAGAACAGTTACAGTCTAGAAGTTGCCAAACCAGAACTTAAAGTTTAAAGTTGTACTCGAAAAAGATTAGATTACTGCCCGGCTGACAGTATGAATAGAAATGCCAATACTTGGAGCTTCCTTACTTAGAAGCAGTTCCACATCGTGATTTATAGTCGACATTCTAAGGTTAAGCGCTTCAGAGAAAGCCTTCCACAGCCTGTCTTATAGCACAAAAACCATGTCAGAGCAAACGATGCCAGAGAACCAGAATTCTCTAGTTGGAATTCAAGTATGAAATCTTCTAACAAGAGGGGTTTCAATTTGACTCTGAGTCTGGAAAGAAATAAACGATAAGAAAAGCGAAGTAAAGTTGTCAGTCAGCAATCAGTGATTAATAAAAGCGCAAAGTATAAACACAGGGGTAAAAGCCGTAACAAGTTCTGGAAAGTTAAAGAACTTGGAAATCTTCCTCCTCTGATCTTCTTTCTCGTCATTATCAAACTTTTTCAGAACTCATTGTGTGGTATTCCCAGTTGTCGAGTGTGTGTGTATATAGAGGTCTACCTTCTATTATAACTGCTACAAGGTACCTAATATGGATATTGGTCCGGAACTATTCAAATTTTGTTTCGGAAATATCCATATCGGGTCGGATTTATATGGTGATTATTGTTCTGAATATACGAGAGATAGGAGAGTATATCAGTTGAAATAGTCAGTATGTTTCCATTTCGTAAATCTTTTGTTGTTGCACCTAAGCAAGTGATTGATAGCATGTCTTGAGATAATGAAGCTACGATCTTCCATTGCCTAGAAACAATGCGCTCCGACTATTTAGTGTAGTGGTGGGAAACCTTGCTAATCGTTGCTTCCTACCATTTTCCCATACTGCCCTCACTGGGAAAAAGGTCGGTGTTATCCTTTTTGTCTATTTCCAGAGAGAGAGAGAGAGAGTGCTTCTTAGATGGAATGTATTGGAGATAGGCTACTTAATTTAAAATTCGAAAACCCTGATGAAATTTTATTTTGTACTTCAAAGGGGTTCGAATCTGGACTTCTAGACTCTTTGACTACTACACTGTGCCACTTTCCCTTAGGGACCTATGCAAGAATCGTTTAATTTTGAACCTAATTAATCACATAATGCCTGAATAACAGCCGAGAAGGAGAAAACCTGCAGTATATCGATAAATATTCGAAAGGATAAGAGAGAGAAACATTTGGAAAATCGCTTCATTCAGGGCCTATAATTCGTGCTATTGCTGGACCAAACACTTAGGATTGATCACTTTACCTAAATTAATTGAAAAATTCATATTTTTTGCTCATTATCTGGTTACTTGGAATTATTTTCTTGAAAACCTAACAACCTTACAACCTAAGAGCGTATGAGTGTTTCAATTCAATTCCATAAATGTTAATCACTAGCATTCCATCATAGCCTTTTCCTATGTACTAGACAGTACTACCTACACAGCTAATCAAAGGATAAGAAATTTATTTTCATTCTTCATCTTCTTATTTCGTCTGCTTCTTTTCCATTGATTCCCAAATGAAATTCAATTCAATTATGTTGCCTGTGAAGCATGTGAAGCAGCATAACACGATAAGTGAGCTGAGCTGTTGAAATTAATTAATTTTCACGGCAATTACTTCAATAATTAATAAGTAAAGTAGTCAAGTAAACTTAAATTTCATTTATGTTGAATGATAAATGATAAGTTGCTGTTGTAATCCAATAGCGCTGACATGAAATGCAACGTCAAACAAAAAACTTCAAACTTCAAAGCAACTCTGAAAACAATTTCAAATTGAAATTGAAATTGAAATTGAAGAACGAAATATCGATTGCTATTCCTCTTTGAGTATGTTATAAATTTAAAATGAAATTAAATTTTATTTTTTCTGTGTTTTTTGTGTGTTTTTTTGTCTAAACATACGTGCTGTCAACATGAGTATGATTTAAGTGCTGCGTAGGCTTACAATCTCAATAATAATTGCCTTAAATAAACGAATGTTTCTTCTTTATTTCTCATTTAAATGCTAATAAAGGTCTCTCATCAATAATAAACAAAAAACATGTCTGTCACTCAGGCTTTTCAATTGTCTTCCAAGAATTTTTTTTTTCTTTAACGAATACCGCCTGGTAAACTGGGGGAGGAAGCAATGTGTCTATGTCCCATAGAAAAATATTAACTTCAATTATTGCCAAAGTCACATGAACAAGTATTTAAAGGGTGTCTTCAGATAAGAGAATGGTTTTATTTTTAAAATAGAAGAGATTTTTTTTTTTTTTGTAATACCAAGTAGTCGCCCTGACGGCTTTCTTTTTATTGGAATCATATCGATTTTAGTGAGGAATTTTCCATGATTTTTTGCATTGAAATGTCGTCTGTACGTCATCGATTAATGCATTGGATTTTTGGTTTTTTCCTGTGGCATATCTATAAATTTTTATAAAATATAAACAAACCAGAGGCTTTGGTAGGAATTGAGCCTAAACCTTCACTTAAGGTAAATTTTTCAGAATTTTTCAAATTTTTGATTTTTTTTTGTTTATGTGGGAAGGGCTTTGGAATTTGACGGCTGTTGACCCATTACATCATTACAATTGAAAAGATATAAAGAACTGGGGGCTTTTACGAGTGACCAACGCACTGGTGTAAATTTGAAAAAAAATGTTGTTTTACAGAGGAAAATTGGTCAAAATTAATCGCGAGACTTTGACAAATTTTCAGTCACAGGGAAAAGTTAAGAAATTTCAAGAAATTTAAACGTTTATGGCACGTCAAGGTACATGTCGGTCTCGTGAAGACATTTGCCATGTGAGATCGTTACCGAAAACATTCATTCGCAATCAATCTCAACAACATCAAATTCTGTGAAGCACTTCCCGGCAAAGTCACTGTAGTCTAGTAGGTAGTATATTGTCTAATAAAGATATGAGGTCTCGGTTCAAATCTCAGATCATATATCTCCAACAAAACGAAATTTTAACACAAATATTTCTTCCATGGCTTGCTGTCAGCAGATTTCTGACAAAAACTCTGACAGAAAATGAAAAAAAATTGCCATGAAAAGTTTCTCACAAATCGACAGATTTGGAGTTGACTTTAAACTGTGGTTCCAGCCACTCATGTTCAAAATTAACAAGGACAATATCAGTGGTGTGAGGAGCTAGGTTATATTCCTGACTAAATGTAAGTGGAGAGATGTATGTGTGCATGTATGTACTACGCAGCGAATTTTGTTAAAGGACCTCCACCTCCACTTCCAAAAGTGCCGGATTCAGTTTCTCAAGCCTGTACACCAAAGACAAGCGTTGGGAATTCATTCAATGAATATTGAATATCTAAAGGAAGTTATCTTCTCTAATGAAGTGCTTTTCCATCCAGAATGGCTTACGAGGTATATAAAATGAAATATTAGTTCAAGTCCAAGAAAATCTTCATGCAAGCCGTGACATATAAATGCACCCAAAACCGTTAACTGTCTGGAGCAGATTTTGGTCAGTTTTTGAAAATACGTCCGGATTTTCAGTGGCCTCAACTGGACAGTAGGATCCCAATGACGAGGGAATTAATACAACGCGTGTGTAATAAGCGGTTCTGATGTTTAATTTTGACCACTAAGATCATGCGTTTTAATGCCATGCGATTTCTTTTTTTCTTTTTTTGGTTTTTCTTTAGGGTTTTTGGAAATCTCGGACTCATGCTCATAAATCAGAAAATCTTGAGACTCAAATCCAAGAACCAAACGGTCAT
>QOCX01006669.1:409-11053 GCA_005959815.1 Sarcophaga bullata
TGAGATCAAACTGGTTAAACTGGCTTATATTCACTATTATGAGTGATAAACTACTAGACTAGCATTTTCTCCTTGCTGTACCTCGTTACTCGTTAAGTGATAGCATGGTCCCAGGATATTTTTGCCCAACTACATACGCCCATAAGTAATATTTTCAAAGTTATGGATCGAACAACCCACCAAGTAGTGAAATATCAGGCTCTAGATAGGTGAAGGGACGGGAACCACAACCACACAGATTACTTACCTTCGATATACACCTAAGCAATGATGTAGGCTTTGTTATGCACTTAGCATTTAGGAATACTTCTTACTTTCCATATGAATTCTGTTTCTATACAAACTTTTTTAATCTTCTTCCAGTCTACTCCTCTGAGACAAGTTATGTGTGGTATACTGCCATCTGCGGAATATTGGTAACACGAGCTTACGAAAGCTTTGCAATGGCATAAGAAGTGCTCCATTTTCCACTGCGCCAATGCAGTTCAAGTGTACATATAAGGCGGAATGTTTCGTCAGTAAGCTCATTATCATGCTCAAGTCGTCCTGATTTAGTTTAACAATACTCATGGCTTTCCAATCATTAGAATCGGCCTCATAGTATTTCTGTAATTCTTTCTAAGGTAGCCTTACTCCCCAATAGTTGATGTCGTGTCTCTGTTTACTTTCCCAGCGTGAACTTTAATACACTGAAAGTCTTTAGTTTATCCAAGCTTATGACATGTCATGCTCTGGTTCTATTAGCCAGAATATTGAAGCCCTTGTTTCCAATCACTCCACACTAACTAGGTATACACATAATGCGTTCCGATTAATGCCTGAAGTAATTGTTAAACGTCTTTTTAAACCCCGGACGATTTTTGATTCCATATTCCTGTGTTATTGCCTTTATTGCCATTTGACTATCTGTTAAGATATTTAAATTTCCATACGTCAAGTTTACCAAATAATTTCTAGTCCAGAGGATACATTTCGTGATTGCGCATATCTCTGCTTAGATAACCACCGTAGCCGTAATACCAAGACCATAAACATTGCTTTAGGGAAAGCAGTGTGGATTTATGAAGGTTAGTTATGTTGACTGACATTGCTCTGCGAAATATGGAACCCGTCCGTTCAATAACTTATTCCATAACACACAAGTTCTACCAAAGCCAGAGAAGAGGAAGAAGTTGGTCAGCACAAGGGCTGCACAATAAAAGCACGATTACTCCACACCGGAAGACTAGCTAGAAAGTTTGATAAACGAAGCGAAATCCTTAACATCAATAGATGACAACTCCGTTAAGCTGATATGGAGAACCAAATAACCTGTATCTGCTACTAGCAAGAGATGGGCCCTTACAAAGAAAGTTGATAACAGTCTCCTATTCCTCAGCGGATCTACATCCACGGCAGAAGTCGTTAAATGGGAGCCGTATTCTTTCAACATATCTACATAATGACCAGTAAGCATGGCTACTGTCAATTGAAATAATGCCTTGACCAAGTCCAAGTAATTGGTTGGTATGCCTTCTATCCATCAGGGGCCAAATGAGCCTAGCGGTAGAGCAGGACTCCTCATTGACTCAGGATAGGTTGACGTCTCGAAAGAATCTCCGCGCAATTTTCAACTTGACCGAGGCAAGTGGCATACCCACGTCGATAGAGAGAATTCCGGAAGGAGTGCGTCAGCTCTGGCGAGCTTGTCGGTCCTATAGTTTCCCGGAATGTTACTATGTCCGGGTACCCAGATCAGTGAAACACTAAAGCGCCCAGAAAGAAGGTTGAGACAGCAGCGACTATCCTAGAGTTTTTCACACACTGGACAGAAATCTTATGGCGCCTGACTGTCGGAGAAGACCGAGACGCGAGTGAAAGGAGCACCGGTTTTGAGAAACTTTTCATGACAATTTTTGTGCCGACCCATAGTTTTTGCCAAAAATCTGCTGAGAGGAAGTCGCCGTCTCTTATAATTCATTTTATTCAAGATGTCTGACCTGTGATTTGAACCCTGGCCCCACTACCTACTAGACTACGGCGCACGTTTTATTTAAAACTCCATCTTATTTAGTTACGGCGGTGTTAAAAGCTTTGTTTGCATGGTAAATTCTTTTATAGCGAGACTTTACTGTATCATTTTCTGTTTTTGCATTAATTTATGGGTTGAGTTCAATCAGAAAGTTTTTTTTTTTAACCCCAATTTCCTAGTTTGCTGTTGCTGTTGCTGTTGCAATGCTGCTGTTCTCATTAAGGATACTTTCATGGTACTGCCACAGCCATTGACACATAAATTTCAGTGTGTGCATGTGTGTGTATTGAAAGTATGAGTATATTATGGTCAATGTAAGTATGTATGGATGTACGCCACAGTATGTTGCATATTGTTAAGGCATAAAGTCGTTTAATATTTTTGTCATACCGGGGTTATTTTGTATTGTTGGTCGATTTGTGGTTTCATACCACTTTTGTGGACCCTTCTTCTTCTTCTTCTTCTTCTTCTTGTTCTGCCGGCTTTGTTTTCAAAATTGATGATAACGTGTAGTCAATCTGTGTTTTTTGGTTTGTCAAATAATTAACTTTGACTAATTGTCTACGAGTATTACGAGTATGTATGTACGTAAGCATGTATCTCTATATGTATGTGTATCTCTATTTTCTTCTTCTTCTTCTTCTTGTAGTCTTGTTTAGATTTTCTATGCAAAATATCGATTAGTTTTGTCGTTGTTCTGTTAAAATTGATTTAATTGCTGCATAATGTAATTGTCTATGCGATAATGATTTCGGGGGATAATAAACCACACACACACACACATACACACACATATTGTTAGGTTGAGGAAAATTTCATTATAAAATCCGCTTAAGATTTATTAATTAAATTATGAAACTCGATTATTATTAACTTTAAACAACCGTTAATGTGCACATAACTTGCTTAGAAGCATTTAATGCTTCAATCTTTTATGCTTTTGTTGGAGGATGGAAAACTTCTTATCTCATGGTCATTTACCCAAAAAAATTCCATGTGCTTGTTAAATAATTTTCCACTTTCATGCCGTTAAATAATAACCACAGTCCTTTGTATACTGTATACAGGATATGAAACTAACAATTTACGGAACCTGAAAGCCATGAAAGGAAAGCGAAGAACGATAAAACAAGCAACATGCTTGAACCACTCCTTTGATTGGCACCTTGCTTTAGACTCCATAAGAATATTTTTTTTAATTTGTTTTTATTGTTTGTAACTAATAAAGTTATTAATTTTTAAAACCCATACGACACTAGGATCCATACTCCACGACAAACTCTAGCACAAGCTGCAATTAAACTTCACTGTAGTGTTTTAGCATAAATTGTTGAAAGGAAGTACTTGTTCGTGTCGTGTTGCATAAACACTATTGTTACCTCCGTTTCAAATTGTTGTTGTTGCTGTAGTAGTATTAGTATTAGTAGGGCTAACACAAACATGTTTGAAAATGAGCCAAAGAGAAGCATATTCCCTGGAGCCGAGAAAGAAAGTAAAAGAATTTCGTTTGTGGTTATATGTACACAGGAAAAGAAAATGCCAATAAAAGAAAAGAAAGAACGTCATGAAGTTATTGGTTTGAACAAACAAACAACAACAAAGCCTTTTCAATCATTTTTCTACTCGTAACCAGTTCAAGCTTTTGCTTCCAGCGTTTCTTGTTGTAAGACTAGTTGTCAATTAAATGCCTATCTTCCTTTAGCTCTACTGCATTGGAGGTTCTTGTCTACGATATTCCAATGCATGTTCAATCTATAGTCACTTCCTTACCAAATTAGTTGAGGGTTTAATGTTCTGTTGAGCCGATAAAGTCTCAAAATTTTCTTCAGATCTGTGTATAGGTAGTGGATGGCTTATCAAACTAGTTTCTACAATGATCGTTTCTTGAAAGTCAGATTAATTTATAATAAATGATCACGAACAAGACTATAAAACCAGAAAGTGTTACTTTTGATGCCGGTATATATGGAATATAAGATCGTTTAAATGTCCATTGCGGCTCTTTGGGTCAACATTTTTTACGATTCTCTAGCGTGTAAGTCAAGCTTAATTTGACCGATGGCCAAGGTTATGTCGATTTTGGCTTATACGTATACAATTACGACTGAAGAAACCCCCCCCCCCCAGCAATAAATCTAACGAGGTCAAATCGCACGCTCTTGGTAATCAGTCCTCATCACAGCTCTGTGAGATGTCCATGACTTCAAATTGCATGAGTAAGATGATCAGTATGACATAAGTCGTGTGGCACATAGCGCCGCCCCGGTGTAAACACATTTTTTTTAATGTCCAGAGCATCCCATTTTACGGCAATAGGAGTTGGTAACTACAGCCTTAGTTGCAGATCAAGTGTAGTATCACTCTTACAAACAACTGCTACTGGGGTCCCAAAAGGCAATTGAGTAATAGAGACCTCTCTCGTACCACAAAGCTAATACTCTACAAGAAGCTCGTCCTCCTCGTGCTTCTTTATGACGCAGAGAGATGGGCACTATTAAGCACTGATCCAGCAGCCTTGAGAGTATTCAAGAGAAAAAAATCCTACTTAAGATCTTCGGTCCAATGCGAGTTGGTGATAATTTCCGCATTCGATCTAATAGTATGCTATTTGAACTCCTCAACGACATGGATGTTGAGCAGCTCCACTCCACCCGCTAGGCCATGTCGTTCGAATGAAGGAGAATACTCCGGTGAGACGAATATATGATGCGAAGGTTTGCGGAATTTGGCGAAGAGGACGATCTTGTTTGAGTTGGAAGGATGAGTTCGAGGAAGCCTTGTCTTCCATTGGTGTGAGCAACTGGCATTGGAGCGCAAGAAGCAGAAAAGCCTGGAAGGATATGTAAAGGCAAACCGAAATCCTTTAATCGGGTTGTTAATGGCCAGTCAAGCAAGCAAGTAACTACCGTCTTATAGTGTTCGTTATTGGCACTGAAATTCACACTAAACAGTGAATTTTTACGGATTGAGTAGAACTAATTTCGTTTCTTAAGTTAAGGGTCTGGACTCATGAAACGTAGAATTGTTGACCATAGTACAAGCATAAAATAAGCTGGATTATGATGATATGAAGGGATTAAAAATGTCCGAAATTCTTTTAAAACAGTTTTTGAGAAATAAAAATATATTGCGGTTACAGTTGCGGATAAAAGTTACCGTCTATCGACACTAGGTTAGGTCGAGGTTCGATCGAAATGGTAGCTTTGATCACCAAAGCACGCTTAAGCGGTCCGTTGTGATGCCTCAGGTAAGCTCAGTTTGTGTAATGACCGAATTCCAACAAACTCATTGAAGAAATTGGACTGCACTGCACATTAAAGTTACGACTGCCCGATGTTGGAAGCTGGCTTGAAAGTTCAATAAACGAAGTTATATCCTCGATGTCAATGCATAATAACTTAGTTAAGCTGATAGGGAATGGAGAGCCAAATAAACTAAATCTGCACCTTGGAAGAAATGGGCGTTGAAAAAGAAAGTGGATAACAGTTTCCTCCTCTTTAGGAGGCCCACCACCACGTCAAAAGTTATTTGGTGTGTGCTAAAGTCTTTTCGCATGTCTTCCCATAACGCAATGACCTGGGAGAATGGCTACTGTGATCGTGATGATATTGTGATCTAGTTTGAGTATTTGGTTTATACACCTTCTATCCATCGTGGGCTAAGTAAGTTTGGTAGTGGAGCAAGATTCTTCTTTGCTCCAGGATAGGTTGGCGTAACCGAAAGAAGTTTTGCATAATGACCAACCCTTCTTTCGGAGGGTTCCGGAAGAAGAAATCCTACACTGGCGAGTTCATCGGCCCTACAGTTGCCTGGAATGTTGCTGTGCCGATATAATTTGGAGACTTCTGTAAATGATTTGTAAGCTGCTTTATTAAGTTTGATATACTTTTGATAATAGTGGGGCACTATAATTCATGCAGAGGGTTAACTACGGGAGATTTATTAAGCAAGACAATAAGAAGCAGCATTTTTCCTGAGTTTGTTTGCCTGCAGCTGTGTATATCAAATCAAAGCCCTCTTGGATTGCTAGTCGTTTGCATATTGCCTGTGCTGCTGTGTAATTGTAATATGAAGATGTGGCACAACAAGTCTATGCCCTAAGAGGCACGCAAATATGTTGATCATGAGAAAAGACTTTGAAAAATACTGGGTATATAGCAATTGGCTCTAGGTTCCTTCAGATATGGACTTCAATTCAATCAAATCGTTCAATGAGACTTCTGATTACCAGTTAACATTGGAATAAACATGGTTTTATGGCAGTAAAGTGTGGTAAAATTTGATTCCCAATATACGTTAAGCAATATGTTGCGCTGTAATAGGAAATGAGCCAATGTTTAGCAAATGTTTTCCTTTCTTTTTTTCTTTTCTTCTTCTATTTGTAACATTTTTTTGTGTCTTGACTTGAATAATAAAAGGAACATTGAACGTTGAACATTTTCTATTAACGCTTGATTCTATTCGGTGTACGGTATGCCAGTATACTTTGCTGTATACCGTGTGCCTTTGTTGTAGTTTATGTGTGTAAAATATAAAGTTTATGTTCAATTTAAAATTACATGATCAGTACTAATTTTTTTTTGGTGTTGTTGTTGTTATTGTTTGGCAAAATATTTTGTAACAGAAACCCAATAAACTACTAACATAATGGGTTTGCCACAAGAGAGCATAAGACATGTTGTCTTCGAACTTTTATTAAGTAAATCCTCTTTAATGTTGAACCTAAAATGGTTTTCTGAAAGGGGTAGGGGCAAGGGGGACCGATTGAAAAGTTTTGTGTACCTGTTAAGCGGGTATGGTAGCAAAAAATTATTAACTCCAGCGTGTTTGAAACTCATAAATTTCAATTCGATTTCATTTCCGCCTGAAAAAAGAAAAAAATATGTTCGCCGAACATAATTTCATTAAGATTTTCTGTTCTAGAACGAATACATGGCATGAAAGGATTGAAGGAAATTCTTGTAAAAAAAAAGAAATTTTAATTGAATGGCGTTAAAGAGATACAAAAGAGCCGCAAACATTATGACTTTCTCTAAACGTTTCTTATTCTATATGGCTATGTATTGTAAAGCTAAAGGAGAGTTTCTTTGTTACAAATAAAGGGTGGGCCATTTAAAAGTTTATATTAAAAACGGCAATAAGACAAAAACGTGTAGTTGTTCCGTTTAGAAATGGAAAATTACTTCATTCATTTGGCTGCCTTGGCTAGCCTCACAGTGCCTCATTCGACCGGACCAATTTTCGTGCACTTTTTCAAGCGTATGGAGTCGTATCTTGGTAAAGGCATCAGGAATGTTAGCCTTAAAGTGCTTAATTGTCTTTGGTTTGTCGGCATAAAACTTTTCTTTAACGGCGCTCTACAGAAAACAGTCAAACGGTGTCAAACTTTAGCTTCTTGGCGGCCAATTGGCATTATTATTTCGTGTAACTAAACGGTCATCAAACCAATTGTCGCTTGAGATGTGCGGCAAGTTGCACCATCCTGTTGAAATCAAATCACATTAATACCATGAAGAGCGGTAAAAAAAAATTGGCTATAATGGTGCCTCCTCCATTGACCGTAATGGTTAAGCCTTCCTTATTTTTAAAGAAATATGAGCCAATGATGTCTTCGCTTGTCAAGTCACACCACACAGTCACGTTTGAATTTTCTGATCCCCAAATACAGCAATTTTGTTTACTTACGTACCCACCAAAATGAAAATGGGCTTCAAACGAATCCTGTTGAAGCCAAACAGCGTTCACATCAATACCATAAAGAGCGGGTACAAGAAAATCGGTTATCACGGTACGATACTTGCCTCCATTGACCGTAATTGTTAAGCTGTCCTTATTTTCAAAGAAATATGAGCCAATTATGCCTCGGCTTCACTAGCCGCACCAAACAGTCACTCGTAATGGTCGCATTGGCAGCTGTAAGACCACGTTGTGGTTTTCCGAGCCCCAAATACAGCAATTTTGTTTATAACGTACCCACCAAAATGAAAGAGGGCTTCAAACGAATTTTTTTGGTGAAATCGACTTCATCGTGCAATTTCTCGTTTGGCCCATCTAGCAAAGCGAAAATGAAGCGTCTGGTCATGTGACCATAACTCTTGAATCAATTGAACTTAGAAGAGCGTCCATACCGAGATCTTTGCGCAAAATTAAGTCGTAAACTGGTGCGTGGAATTCTTGGGAGCGATGTTGAGTTGAAGTTGAATATTTTCTCACGCATGTTCTCAGCAAACGGCTTCGATATTTTCGATGCACGCACTGTACGAGCATGCTCACGTCTTGGCGAACTCTAGCGATAGACTTGCATATACTGAGCGCTGTGAGCCTTTCTGATGCAAAATTGTATGCGATCTATTCATGCACAATTTCTTACCAATTGCCATTGTGTGGAAATGAATCCAATAAATCCCAACGTTGCTCAAGCAAAGCTCATTACGTTTAGTGGAGATAATATACTGAATTCTGCGACAGAATAGGATGACATAAGTATTGCCAGATTCGAAATAGCCGATGCTTTAAATTTAAACCGATAGATGGCCCACCCGATACTACATTTAGTTTAATAAGGTTTCCTCATTTGAAGTTACCACGAACCATTTGAGTGTTCTCGTTGTGTCTTTTCTTTTCAATTACTAGCATCAGCCACCATTGTGGTTGATAAGAGGCTGCTTTAGCAAAGGAAAATGTCTTGGCAAACGTTTTATAAAATGTTTTTAAATTTCCTTTACATCTCTAGATTCCAGGAAATCCGCGGTATTGTTATTAGCATGCATCCCTTCTGTGCAAAAGGTACATTGGAATTGAATTGAAATTGAAATTGAAATTTAAGTCAACAATTTTTAACAGGATTTTCAATTTTTCCAATTTTTCTTCTCTTGTTTTTGCTGTTGTTATTGTTGTTTTTGTTGTTTGTAGCAAATAAACCACATAAATCGATCAAAATTCAATAAAACTGTCACTAGCAATGAATAAATAACTTTTAATTTTTCCTCGTTGTTGTTGTTGTTGTTGTTGTTGTTGTATTTTTATTCATTCTTTAAACCAAATACTTTATTATGGCTTTTAAAAAAATATAAAAAAACAAAAACAAAAAACGAAAAATTGAATTTATTTTTCCTCACCACATTGTTGTTTTTGTGTGTTGTAAATCATATTATTTTCTATGTGTATTGGGCTATGCATGACTGTGAAATTGTATTTAAATTTTGGACGCGTTTTTTCCTCCCCCTCATCGTAAATTATTTGATTCGTTAGTTGACAGATAAAGCTAGGGCGGTTTACAACTAGGTTTGTAACTTGGCTATGGTAAAGAGATTAAATTTCATTTAATTTTTTTCATTACACTTTACCGTAGCAGCGTTTTTAATTTGTTCTTGCAAAGTCGTTTAATCAGCATTATGTTGTATTTGAATTACACTGACATGTTCAAGTGGCTGGTAAATGGAGTGGGTGTGTGTGAGTGTGCTTAAATCAATTCTTATTTTTTTTTTATAATATTTCTGCGATTAAATATTTTTACTATTCCGTAAGGCATTTATTTATAATTGGTTTTTGCTTTCCAAATGAAATTAAATTTAAAATTTAAGCGTCAGTTAAAGGTCAACAATGTTGGTTACTCAAACCATAAAAGGGTAGGTTGCAACTGCCATATCCCTCAGAAGCAAAATTCTTCTCTGGTTCCTTCTCAGCACAACCGCAGTTGGTGTGTGCTAATTTTTGCTATCGTACAGTTTGAAATCCAAGTCCGAACATTTTATGGCAATTTTATTCGCTCACAAAATTTTGGAGAGTCGCTCGAATCGAATTTGTTCGAATCTTGTTGTGTTGTATTAGCCTGGCCTTGAACCACTGCCTAGCGCTCTAATAAAGGCCAACACACTCACACTATCTGCTAGAAAAGGGTGACTCTAACTGAACAATGTGTTCTAAAACAAACAGTTATGTGTCGCTTGAAATCTGATGTAAATGTCGCAATAACTGTAAATAAAGAACTCTAAGCAGTAAATTAACATGAAAGTTCATTTAGAAAGAATAACTAGGAGGGCCAATCATTTTTTCATGGTGTGCGAACGGTTCTAAGAAAAATTTTGTAGATTATGTGATCCTTATTATGTGATCGTTATTGAGGGTGTAGGACGACTTCATTTTAAAACAACTCAGATGGAGGCTTCAGGTTATGCCCGAACTAAGTATCGTAAACTGATGAATCAAGTGGCTATTAGAAGAATCCTTAATTGATCCGTTGACAGTACCGATAGACTCAATAACTTTGAAGACTTCGTTACAACGAGAATGAGGTAACATTCTGTCTGGTACACGAACGAGGCTGTTTTCGAGCTGAGAGCGGAATGTTTGGCACAAAATATGAAACTCGGTTTATTATGTTCGAANNNCTATTCGGAACAGAGTGCACGTAAAACAAGATATTGCAGCAGTATCTGCCAATCAGTAAGTCAACCGAGTACTGTGCTAATATAAGGTTAAAGTGAAATTAGTATGCGATTCATGGGACCCTCTTCATCATCTCAGAAGGATTAAGAGGATCACTCTTTCTAGGCTATGCGAGAATACGTGATAATGGGGAGACTTTAAATGCATTATTGGTCATTACAATCCTTCAGTGGGGATTACGATCA